>PVIJ01005251.1:0-41913 GCA_004024925.1 Scalopus aquaticus
CAGGTCTTTTATCCATTTTGAGTTGGTTTTTGTGCATGGTGTGAGGTAGTGGTCTAGCTTCATTTTTTTGCATGTAGCAGTCCAGTTCTCCCAACACCATTTATTGAACAAACTAATCTTGTTCCATTGCATATTCTTTGCTCCTTTGTCGAAGATTAGTTGTCCATAAATATGTGGATTTATTTCTGGGTTTTCTATTAGGTTCCATTGGTCCGTGTGTCTGTTTTCGCTCCAGTACCATGCTGTTTTAATTATTATGGCTTTGTAGTATAGTTTGAAATCAGGGAGTGCAATCCCTCCATTCATCTTCTTTTTAGTCAGGATAGCTTTAGCTTTAGTTTTTTTGTGGTTCCATAAGAATTCCTTCAATATCCGTTCTATTTCTTTGAAGAATGTCGTTGAGATTTTTATTGGAATCGCAATGAATCTGTAGATTGCTTTTGGTAGGATGGCCATTTTGATGATGTTGATTCTTCCAATCCATGAGCAGGGGATGTCTTTCCATCTTTTTGTGCCTTCCTTTATTTCTCTTAACAGCATCTTGGAGTTTTCTTTGTATAAGTCCTTTACCTCTTTTGTTAGGTTTATTCCCAGGTATTTGATTTTTTTGTTTTCAATTTTGAAGGGGATAATTCTTTAATTTCTTCTTCTTCAGACTGAGTGTTTGCATATAGAAAGGCTACTGATTTTTGTGCATTGATTTTGTATCCTGCAAAGTTACTGAATTGGTCTATAGTTTTGAGTAGTTTTTCTATGGAGTTTTTGGGATTCTCTATGTATATAATCATATCATCTGCAAATAGTGACAGTTTAATTTCTTCTTTCCCTATTTGGATTCCTTGTATGTCTTTCTCTTGTCTTATTGCTCTCGCTAGTACTTCAAGTGTTATATTGAAAAGCAATGGTGAGAGTGGACATCCTTGTCTTGTTCCTGATTTTAAGGGAAAGGCTTTCAGCTTCTCACCATGGAGGATAATATTGGCCGTGGGTTTGTCGTATATGGTTTTTATTATGTTAAGGAATGTTCCTTCTATTCCAAGTATTTCAAGGGTCTTTATCATAAATGGATGTTGCACTTTGTCTAATGCTTTCTCAGCATCTATTGATATGATCATATGGTTTTTATTTTTCTTTTTGTTGATGTGATGGATTACATTAATTGATTTTCGGATGTTGAACCATCCTTGTGTCCCTGGAATGAATCCCACTTGGTCGTGGTGTATTATCTTATGGATGCATTGTTGGATCCTGTTGGCCAAGATTTTGTTAAATATTTTTGCATCAGTATTCATTAGGGAGATTGGTCTGTAGTTTTCTTTTTTTTATTGTCTTTGTCTGGTTTTGGTATTAGAGTAATATTTGCTTCATAGAATGTGTTTGGTAGTACTCCTTCCTTTTCAATTTTTGAAAGAGTTTGTGTAGTATAGGGATTAGTTCATTTTTGAACGTTTGGTAGAATTCATTTATGAAACCATCTGGTCCTGGGCTTTTGTTTTTGGGTAGGGTTTTGACTACTGCTTCAATTTCGTAGCTTGAGATTGGCCTGTTTAGGTGTTCTATATCTTCTTTACCTATTTTTGGGTGGCTGTGTAGCTTCAGGAATTTATCCATATCCTCTAAGTTGTTGAACTTGTTTCCATATAGGTGTTTATAATAGTCTCTGATTATTCTTTTGATTTCTGCTGTGTCCTTTGTAATTTCGCCTCTTTCATTTCTTATCCTGTTTATTTGTGTATTCTCCCATTTTTTCTTTTTTTCTTTGTAAGCTTTGCTAGAGGTTTGTCTATTTTGTTTATTTTTTCGAAGAACCAGCTTTTGCTTTCGTTGATCTTCTGTATTGCTTTTTTGATTTCCATTTCGTTTATTTCTTCTTTGATTTTTATTATTTCCTTTCTTGTACTGGCTTTTGGGTTTTTCTCTTGTTCCTTTTCTAGGTCTTTGAGGTGGGAGATTAGATTGTTTCTTTGAGTTGTTTCTTGTTTCTTGATGTGAGCCTTTTTTGCTATGTATTTCCCTCTTAATACTGCTTTTGCTGTGTCCCAAACGTTCTGGAAGGTTGTGTCTTCTTTGTCATTCATTTATAGGTATTTTTTAGTTTCTTCTTTGATCTCCTCATTAGTCCAGTGGTCTTTGAGCAGTGTGGGTTTCAATCTCCATGATGTAAAAGGGTTCCTTTTTTTCTTTTCATGGTTTATTTCTAGTTTGATGGCTTTATGATCAGAGAAGACAATAGGTATGATTTTGATCTTTGTGTATCTGCTGAGGTTTGTTCTGTGACCTAGTATGTGATCAATCCTGGAGTATGATCCGTGTGCATTTGAGAAGAATGCGTATTCAGATTTTTGGGGGTGCAATGCCCTATATATATAAGCCCATGTGGTCTCTTTTTCAATTGCTTTGGTGGGCCAATGCAATAGATCATCAAGTTTGCTGGATTTAGCAAATAAAAATCTGGGGTGCCTTGTTATGTTTGAATTTCAGATAAATAGTAAATAAAAATCTCAGCACAAGAACGCCCATGCAATTATTTGGGGGCATGCTTATACTAAAAACATTTTTCCTCATTTACCTGTTATTCAAAGGTAACTGGCCATCCTGCCTTTTAGCTGGCAACCTCATGGGCCATGCAGGCCCGAGGGTGGTGTGCTGATGGGCGGCAGGTCATTACCCTTTCCCTTTCTTAATATAATTGAAATTCTTGAAGGAGACAATCTATTTCTTTCCCTACATATTTTGTTTTCTTCTCATCCTTAGCCTCAGCACAGTCATCATAGACACGTGACCCTTCACTCTGCAGATATCCCCCACCCCAGGGTCACGTGTCTGGGCTTAGGGTGACTAACTCAGCTAGTGCAACACAAGAGGGACCCCAGCTCTGAAGCCCCCATGCTGATGAACCATTAGTGGCGACCTTGTTCTAGGACTTTGGAAAATTCACCTTATGTCACATCTACAGCAAGTCGCAGATTATTCCAACTCTGTTTAATACTTAAGACTCATAGTTTAAGTTGCTTGGCAAGACACACTGGACTTGAACTCTGGTTCAATTTCAATTTTTCCTTCTGTGAGGAGAATTACAACCCACACTATTTTCTCTCTTTCTCTGTAGTCATTTCCCAGGATGAATATAGGGTCTAAAATGGATTAAGTCCCAATTGCTGGAGGGGGCATCCAGAGATGAACTTGATTTAGAGGGCTTGTCAGTTTTGGGATGGAAATGAGCCCTGTGCTTTTGTATAAGAAAGACCAGTTGTGATCAGACAAACTAAGACTGTCACAGGGTGGTCCCCAGGAGAAAGGGTGTGTCCCAGGTTCCCTGTCCCACCCGAGGTAGGGTGGAACTGAGCAGGATATAAGAAGCTGGAGAAGAGAGACAACACACAGAGGAGACAGAACACACAAACAGAAGACAGGAGGAGTCAGAAGAAGGATGGAAAGCCAGAAGATGCTCAAGGAACAGAGAGACTTGTAAAGAGGCTGCGCTGGCCTGGACTGATTGAAAGAGATGTGGGTGAGAGACCTGTGGGGAAGTTAATGATGGCTATGTTGATTTGGTTTTGATGTTGTCCAGTTCCTCTCAGAATTGTCTGGCTGTTTCTGACCCTTTTGTATTTGTCCCTGCCAAAAGCTGTTCTAGACTAGTGTCAGGCTTTCGAGCTTTGCTTTGAGCCAATCCCGTTTAGATGGACTTTTACCCACGAGGAGTTGGTGCTTGACTTAGAAACTATATTCTTTGTCTTCTCTGTCTTTTCTAATTGTATTAAAATTTCCACAAAAGGCCCTATATGTTTTGTATTGATGCAGTGGATGGCAGAACCCATTTAGACCAGGGCAGGTCTGGGGTTTCGGGGGTGCCTCTCTCCCTGCCCTGTAACAAGACAACATAAGAGAAGTTTTCCAGGTTTGGGGAGAAGGTTCATTGGTCCTAGTCCCTGGGAATGCGTTACCTAGGGTGGGGGCTCTAGGAAAGAGGGGGCCTACCCTCTTTCTGGGCAGTCCCTCCACTGCTGTGTCCACAGGTGAGTGTGTCCCCTGAGGCCCTTTCTCTCTCTCCCTTTCACTCTATCGGAGCCTTTCTGCAATCTCATTAAACTAAGCTGGTCAACGACTCTTCCCTGCCTGCTAATCTTACAGTGTCCTTTTAGTTTTAATGCTTGATAACTCTTAGATACCAGCATTTAATGCTATTTTTAAGTGTCTATCTCTGGCAAGGCTGTCGATTCATTCCATGACTTAAAATTGTACTAACGTTTTCCTCATTTGTGTAAGTGCTGTCTTCCTGTAAGCCATAAAACTGAGCAGGAGATTCCAAAGGATATGAAACTACTTAAAAGGGAAAAGAAGAAAAGGAAGGGCTCAGTCTTTGTCCTTATCACAGCATAAGTTTGTTTTCCTAATGGGGAATTTTCCAAGTGCTCTTAGTGCTGTGACTTTATGGAATAAATGTGGTGGAAAAGGGCACACTTCCCATTCCGAATATTCTTTTTACTCTCTTCTGCTCCTCTGAGCTTTGCTTCTGAATACACAAAACCTGTATTTGTGACTGCCAAGAGGCCTTCTACTGGGAGGGAGAATGCACTGTAAATCATTCTTTCACAGCAAGTTAACAGGCAGTGTCTTTCTCACCAATAATTATGGTTTTGCTTTGAGTTGAGAAGGTTGTTTTGGGGGCAATAAATTGTGATGTCAGGTCTCCTTCACTCTCTTTGCATGTGATTCCTCAGTCGGAAATTGGTGTTCTTAACAGTTGAACCTCTGGGGTCTCCAAGGCTTTGCAGCTGAAAATCTCAGAGTCCTCTTGGAGAGAGACAGTGAGAGAGAGAGAGAGAGAGAGAGAGAGAGAGAGAGAGAGAGAGAGAGAGAGAGAGAGAGAGAAAGAGAGAGAGAGCGTGCATGAGCGCCCTTTTGTTTTTAACTTTGGTGATAGAAAACTTGAAAGTGTGGGAAGGTAACTTGATTTTTTGAAATTAGTATTTTATGTTAGAGAGCTACTGATTTTAAATTTTATTTTATTTTTATTCTTTTTTAAAAATCTTGTTTTTAAAAAAAGATTTATTTATTTATGCATACAAGAACTAGGGTGTGGCCAGAGGTGCAGGGGGTGAGAGGATTCACCAGAGATGGAGTGGGCAGCAGAACAGGCAGATCTACTGACATACACTGCTGAGGGGAGCAGTGAGCGAGACAAGAGTAGTCTGCTGCAACATGTGGGTCAGCTCCCTGGCTGGGGATCGAACTCATGCTGCAGTGGCCTCTGATAGCTTCCTAGTGCTGAGACTTAACCCCTTGCACCACCAGGGAGGCCCCTGATTTTAAATTTTAAGCCAATAAGAATTTTGAAAAATCAAGGTCAGGACCAGGTGATTACTTGCAGTGACTCTTTTGTGTAAGGGCCTTTATACACACACACAAGTCTTCTAAGAATCTCCCACACAAACACTCTGAGTCACCCTGTGTCACAGTGTGAAAGTTCACAAGCAAGCAAATTCTTGATAGAGTAAGAGAATCAAAACCCTTCAATTCATGGACATCAATAGTGGAAAGCTTCATGCTCAACCACACGCTGAATTTTGCTAGGTTACGAGACTATCACTTTCACACCTAAAATCACAGGTTATGAGAAAACCACGTCAACACTTAGAGGCATACTGTTTCACCAGCTTCTCTGTGCTTGATTTATGACATTGTTATTCTGATCCCTCCAGGAGATCAGTTATGAGGAATTGTTTGGTAACTTCGGTAAGAGAGCAAAGTCGTTTTTTTCGGATTCTAGGTGATCTTGGGTATTAAAAATCCTGCTGTGGCCGGGACTAAGGCTTGCCCATGTCCAAGAGTGTGGCTTTGGGTCTTATTCACATGAGGGGGGTCATTGCTCATATCCTCAGGCCGTGGTGTTCCTTCCACAGTCCACTGACTTGATAGTGGAGTCTGATCTATTTATTTATTTATTTTTTTGATTTATTTATTTACTCATACAAGCTGGGGTACAGGCCAGAGGCATGGGGCGGTGAGAGGGTTCACCAGAGACAGAGTGGGGAGCAGAACAGGCTTATCAACTGAAGTACACTGCTGAGGGGAGCAGCAGGAGAGGCAGGACAGGTCTGCCGCAACATGTGGGAATCTCTCCGGCAGGGCGTCGAACTCGCGTCACCACTGCTGACAGCTCCACAGCGCAGCACTTAACCGCTGCACCACCAGGGAGGTCCAAGTCTGAGCTATTTCTATTTGGTGTGCAGATGGGGCGGGACAGTGTGGGCACATTTTGACCTGTGGAATTTCCTGCTTAGGAAACTCAGGGGCTTAGAAGTGAGACAGGAGGGCATTGAGATAATGGGATGTGCTCTCCAGCCAAACCCCGATCTGAGTGCTGGGTCTGCATTTGTCAGCTGTGACAGCTGGCCCAAGTCATTTCCCTTTACTTTCCTCATTTGTAAAATAGACATAGTCATATGTAGGATCGGTCTCACCCCACCCCCCGAAAGAGGTTTTTCCAAGACCAGCAGAGGCCTTCTCAATGCATTTGATGTTGGTATGTGGAAGAAAGTCAACTGAGGCCTGGAGTCTCAGAAGCAATTGTGACAGTTCTTAAAGAATGCAGATGACCCAGATTTGGGGCATCTCCAGAAACTACCTCTTTATCTTACCTTGAATCAGGGCAAATGTCTAGAGGCAAGGTTTTATCAACTAGCATCTTCCCTCCTCATCAGGGGACCCTCCTCCACTCTCCCTAACACCCCAGCTCCCTTAGCATAGGCTATAACCCCTGATTTGTCTCATTTACTTTACACGTCAATGTAAATTCTCCATGTGTATGTTAGTAAATTTGGTCTTTTTCTCCATCAATGATATTAATTTGTTTGTTAGCCTCAGAAGAACCCAGAAGGGTGGGGATTTGCCCTTGCACCCTGACAATGGTGAATAACACCAGCGCTCTCTCTCTGCCTTCCAAATATTTTGGGAAGTTGCTGCTTCTCACCCCTTCCTCCGCTGTCACTTTGGTCTAAGTCACCATCCTATTTCATTTGCATTATTACATTAGCCTCCTGCCGTCCCTCCTTCCTGACCATATCTATCGCAGACAGAGCGAATCTTGAAAAAGGTGACCTCAAAACTCTCCTGTGCTTTCCCAGCTCCTTCAAAATGCCGTCAAAGTCCTTGCAGGGCTTCGAAAGCCCTGCTGGATTTGGCTGCTCGTTACTTCTCTGTCCTCACCTTCAAATGCTCTCGTCTTGATCCAGCCTCTTTGCTATTCTTAGAGCACAGTGAGTGTGCTCCTGGCTCAGGGAACTATACTTGCAAGGAATGCTCTCCCCCCACATCCATTCCTGGGGGTAACACCTGCATTTCCTGCTCAAAGTCAGCTGGTTGGTAAGGTTCTCATTCTGCTTAATTTTTCCATAATTTGCATTTTTCTCCAATCTACGCACTATGCACTCTCTTTCCCTTTCCCAACTTGGAATGTAAGTTTCATAAGGGCTGAGCTTCATTTGTGTTGTTTATTTTTTTATCCCCTCTACCTGGAACATCACCTGCTTGATTAATATTTGATAAATAAGTGAATAGAGTCTGCCTCTTGGCATTAAGAAAATTAATGATATAATACTTTTGACATGCTTGGCACAGTGCCTTACAAATGGTAAGAATGCAGTAAATGTTGGCTGTTACTATTTTTACTGCAGAATTTAGTACAAGAAGTTCACTTAGTGGAAATTGGGACTTAACCATAGTGAATTGGCAGAGCAACTGGCGGGAAGAAACTACTCAGACTTCTGTGTTGGGGCCTGGGTTATCTCCATATTTCTCCTTTTATGTTATTTTTTATCTGTCATCTAGTGATAATACAGTAGAGATAGAGAAGAATAATAAAAATGAACTCAAAGGACATGTTCAAGTAGTTACCTCAAACTCTAAAGGCGTGTGGGGAATAAGTAAATGTCCTTAAACTGGAGTTGAGATTATACAGGTAGGGATCTTTCTTTTTTTATTTTTTTAAAGATTTATGTATTTATGAATACAAGAACTGGGGTGTAGCCCAGAAGTGCGGGAGTGAGAGGATTCACCGGAGACAGTGGGGAGCAGAACAGGCGGATCTACTGAAGTACACTGCTGAGGGGAGCAAAGGGTGAGACAGGAAAGGTCTGCGGCGCCATGTGGGTCAGCCCCCTGACAGGCGATGGAGGATGGAACTTAGGCCGCAGTGGCTGGTGACAGCTTGATAGTGCTTGCACCACCAGGGAGGGCCCTAGGTAGGTGTCTTTCTGGTTGAGGTCACGGGTTTGGCGGTTCACAGGAAGGACTCATTGAGGAGGTGGGTCCTGTATTCTATGTTCTAAGAGCTGATGGCTGCTATGTATTATACCACTGACTGTGGTGTGACAAGTCACCCCAAAACTTCGTGACTTAAAACACCCAGGATATATTCTTTCTCACAGTTCTGCATTTCTTGATGTCCGTTGGGGCTTCTTCTGGAGCATGCATCTGGTAGTTGGCTGGGCCTGGATGTCCAGGAGGGTGGCTGCCTGGGGCCTTCATACTGGCTGTGGCTTGAGAGACCATTGTTCTTCTCTCTCTCTGGGAAGTCTCTTGTCATTTAGGGAGTGTGCAGCCTAACCTTCCTTACTTTGGTGACTGTCTTCAAAAAGTGCAAAATGAAGCAGAAGGGTCTCTGAAGGCCTAGGGCTATAGGTCACCAAATGCCTCTCTGTTGTACTCTATTGGACAAAACAAGTCGCAAGGGGAGAGATGAAAGGGCTGATCTCTTGCCATGAGGAGTGGCACACACGTGTGTGTGCACGGTTGGGAAGGGTGACTGGCTACCATTGTTGTAGACGATCTTCAACCTGCATTAAATAATGGCTCTTTTCTTGCACTTCCCATGAACCTTGAATACCTATGGGAGACTGGACTCCGTGGCTCTAAGGTTTCAGGCCAACAACCCAGGTGTGTACAGAAGACTCTAAGACCTATTGTGAGGGACACAGTTTTTCTTGCCTTTTATAAAAGGAAATCATTCATGATTATTACTTTTTAAGATTTATTTATTTACACGTACAAGCTGTGGTACAGGCCAGAGGTGTGGGGCGGCGAGAGGGTTCACCAGAGACAGAGTGGGGAGCAGAACAGGCAGATCGGCAGAAACACACTGCTGAGGGGAGCAGTGGGCGAGGCAGGAGAGGTCTGCCGCACCATGTGGGAATCTCCCCGGCCGGGCGTCGAACTCGCGTCACCGCTGCCGACAGCTCCACAGCGCAGCGCCTAACAGCTGTGCCACCGGGGAGGCCATTCATGATTATTGATTGCAAGTCAGTTGCTTGGGGGTTGCATGCTCTGTGGTTGAGGTTATTTTTTAGGTATTTCAAGCATTCATCAACATGTGAGATGCCGGACACTGGCCAGGATATGAGGATATAAAATATTTATGCCATTAAATTCTCATAGCAACCCCAATGGAGATTTGGATGGTTCAAATGGAAATTAGTCACTCCCAGTTTTGAGTACGGGATGTCATTTACTTGGGGTTTCCTGAATAACAAGAGGCAGAGATGAGAGTCAGCTTAGACTTCTTGGACTCCAAAGAACATGCAAGCCCCACAACACCACTCAACCTCTCTTATCTGGGTAAAGAAAGCCACAGTGGAACAAAGAGAGAGAAACACAATTTTAAGACTTACTTGAAATGAACCACGGGCCCACTTAATACACACACAAAGAAACTGGCATGCACATGGGCTTTGGAAGCAGAGCTGTGTACATGTGTATTGGGCAGGCCTCTGTTTTGCAGTTTCTGGAACTTATGGAATGAAATCTAAGTTTTGATTATCTGGTAGATAATTAGGTCTAACACGCTATGAAAACCCCAAACAGCAGTGACTTAACTATGATAGCTGTTTATTTCTCTCTTGTGATTTGAAGCCTGGAGGCTCGTTTTGCAGGACTAGTGTGTCTGCTCTGTGGAAATCAAGGACTGGACTCTTCGGTGGTTGCTCCCTCCTCTACCTGTGCTTCTACTTATGGCCCAACAGGCTTGTAGGGTAGGAAAGAGGGAGGGAGAAAGAAGAGGATGCTCTTTCCCTTGTGACACTTCCCAGAAGTCACACCCAGCTTTTCTGCTTATATCCTATGACTGGTCATAGTCATGAGCTGACAGGCTGGGCGATGGTGAGCTAAAAATTGGGGGTTTTATGGCAAAAGAAGCAAATGCACATGGTGGGGAATGCTAGCTGTTTCTGGGAGAGCAGATGGAGTTTGTAGAGTGATAGTTTAATCAATGTGTGAACTAATGAAAGTTTAGATTAAGTTATTAGCAATTAAAGGTGAACCCGAAAGATATTTTCTCCTCAGGGCTTATTTACTTTAATAGTAAGCTACTTCAGTGTTGTCTTTTAAACTTAGTGTTTGGCATAATAACATTGGGTGCTTCAATTTAAATACTTCTACAAAATGCTCTATTTTGTAAAATAGAAAAAGTCTGCTACAGCATGTCAATGATTGTAAGTGGTCAGGTCACACAGCCACAGACATGCTGTCACTAGCTAATGACAACATACTCTAATCCCTGCCAGTAAGTAGGAAGAAACAAGTAAGTCTGTTTAGTGGTGGATTTGCCAACCGAAACCTACAAAGTGGAACTGTAATGTGTAATGATAGACTACAATCAACACTTGTAAAATGAGCACTATTTGAATAGAAACTATGTCCTACATTTTACTTATTGCTGTGAGGGTGAAACCAAAAGAGTGTATAGATTAAGTATATTTATCCAGTGCATCTGATTAATTCCTTTATAGCCCTGGCTTTATTTAACTTCCATGTGAATACCATAAGCCTGGGGGGGGTCATTGTTTTGAGGGGATATACAAGAGTATGGGACACCCTCCCTGTTTCCTGTGCATTAAAATACAAATGAGACTAAATGTTTAGCTAGACTTTGAAGTAGGAGTGGGGTTTGGATAGAGAAGAGGAAAGGAGGAGGGGCAGAGCCTTCGAGTTGGTAAGTGAGTTTGTGTCTGTGGTTCAGGAGGAGGCCAGCAGCCTGGCTAGAGCAGAGGGAAGTGTGGGAGATCAGCTTGGCTGGTGGGGTCATAGGGCAGACCTCAGAGACTTGCACGTGCATTGGGACTTAGTTTCATCAGCAGTGAGGACCAATGGGCTACTTCAGAGCAGGTGAATGATGGGAGAAGCCCAAAGATGAGGAATAAGGCATATCAGGGATGGCTCACACTCCTGCACCCTCCTTGGGAAGAGAAGCTTAAAGGAGGCAGAAGGGTATAACCCAAGGGAATAAGCTGGACGGCAGAGGGCCATAGTAATTAAAATGGGGTTATCTGGGTCTGGGTTGGGGTGTGAGTGATTGCTATTCCATTGTGCTCCAGGGAGTTAAAGCTGAATGAAAAAATGAGAACATGTGATTGAAGGTGGTTAAGGATGTCTGCTGACATTGGGCAGTGCTTGGCTTCAGGGGTGCTCCATGGTGTGGGCCAGGCTGTCTGAGGTATGGGGGGGAAACAGAGGTGGTGAGACCACTTTAGCACGAGTTTGGTGAAGAGGGAGTTAAGGGACTTCCAAGGGAACCCCCACACCCATATCCTGTGATGGGGAGAATTTCAGTTTCCCAGGCAGAAAGGCAGCAGCTTCAGAAAGGGCCAGAATAAAGTGCAGCTAAGAGATGATCATGAGGGTAGTTTCTCAGGTGCTAAAAGTCTACCAGGAGGACTGGCTGCCCTTAAAGAGGAAAAACCTTCCCTCACTTCTGGGGCTGGCAGATCTGAGGTGAGTTGGACACAGAGAGCTGGAGCACGTGTAGGAGGACTGCAGGGAGCACCCGTGCTGGCAGGGGAGTGTGGGTGCAGGACAGCAGGCAGCAGCAAGGTTTGTGCTGAGTGTGGCCGAGCCTGGGAGCAGAGGTTCCGAGGTTCTTTTGGTCTCATGTCAGCCTGGGGCAGTAAGCCGGGGTGCTGGCCTGTGTGGGTGATCGGCACACTGGACTTGGAGAGGAGGAAAATGTCCCCTGGTAATGTGGAGGTTCCCACCCCCACTTCTTTAGAAAAGATCCCACACTGCACTTTTAGCAATCGTTTTGCAAATGTCTCCAGGTGATCGTTTTGTTTCCTAAGAACAGCTGGCGCAAGCAGTCTCCCCTCAGTCGCTGGACCCTGCTTCTGCAGCTCGTGTGTTGTAGTAGAGAAATAATGAGGTCCTAGGTGGGTGGGAGCAGTGGCTGCACCCAGCTTTCCCCCCCTTCGCGGGTGCGCATCACCGTCTGCCTGTTTGTGGAACAGCTACAGCCTCTAATTGTCCTATTCTTTTCATTTGAACCCGTGCCTTGCAGCAGGACCTGTTGAGCAATTTCATCCAGTCAAAGCTTCAGGCGAAAGCGAAGCTCCTGGCCAGAGGAGATGCTCTCTATGCGGCGTGGCTGTTAGGTCCTGTGTCCTGACCAGAAATGAGGGGTGCGCTGGTCACCCCCGCCCCCCTCCTGGCACAGGTGTGGGGTCTGGGTACTTTATCCCGGCTTCGGATTGCCGGTCAGGAACAAACCCACAGGAGAGACGCAGGGAGAAAACAATAGAAGGTGGAGCCTCCAGGTAAGTGCAGACACCTGTCCTCACCTCCCTGGCTCAGCTGCTTTCTTACCTGGAGAGAATCAAACAGAAGGTGTTTGTTTTTCAGGCCCTCATTAAATATTTCTCGGCCACACAGAGCAAACCTGCCTCAGGCAGATGGGTCGGAGTTCATGGCTTACTCAGTGGGCGTCCTCCGTTCTGGAAACCAGCCTTGTGCCAAGTTTGAGAGGCGTCCTCCCACAGCCCCCACCGGGTTGAAGCCCGAGCTGAGCTGCCAAGCTGCTGCCACAGAAAACACTGACCCCATTACAGGCAGGGAGAGAGGTACCCCAGAACCCCCAAATCTGCCTGCTCTAAATAGGTTTTGCCACCTGCAGAACATCAACAAACACAAGACCTTTAGTGGAGAGAAACTTTAATACAATTAGTGTCAAATACAGAAAAGACGAATATATGTTGTGCAGCCATCCTAAGCCAAGCAGGTTCATCATCGGTCCTAGCAGACTTGTTGTTTTATTCGTTGTTTTCATGATGTTTGTCACTGTATCCCACTGTACTCTGCCACACTCCGCCACACACTGCTGCACCAGTTCTCTGCTGCTGCTTCTTTATACACTCAGTCTTGGCTCAGATGCACCCACTTACACACAGCCACACCCTACTCCAGGTGCCCGCCATCAGGCATGCTTTAGGCCTGCAGCGGTCCATCATAAGGGGAGGGTGAAAAAACCTGATAATTGTCTTATTTACCCTACAATATAGTTTCCAAATCACCCAAAGTTACCCATGCCCTCGTGGGTAAAAGTCCACCCAAACAGGATTGGCCCAAAGCAGGACCCGAAAGCCTAACACAGGTCTGAAACACCTTTCGGCAGGGACCCATAGACAAGAAATAACCAGACAAGTCTGGGAGGAAAAGCACAAAATCAAAATCAAGACAAAAGCTGCCATTGTCGACCTCCCCACGGTCTCGCCGCCATGTCTGTTTCAAGCAGTCTAGGACCAAGAAGCCAGTGCAGCTTCTCCACATGTCTCTGCTCCGTGTGCCTCCCCCAGGCCTCCTTCTGGCTCCCCACCCTGCTTCCTTCCTTCTCCAGTCTCCTCTCCGGCTTCTTCTCCTCCCTGCTCAGCTCCACCCTCCCTTGGGTGGGGCAGGGAACCTGGAACCTCTTCTATTCCTGGGGACCACCTTGTTACAATCCCTGAATGCAGCAGAGAGTATGAGGGGGTGATGGGGCTCCAGAAGGAGCTGCGATGCTTGGCGCCAAGTTCACCTGGACTTTGCCAGAGACTTGATCCATCAAGCCTGGAGCTCCCCAGGGCTGAGGGCTGACCCAGCCCCATATTCCTTAGTGCATGTAAGCGGAGAGTTTTCACACACATTGTGTTTCATTTGTGTGGTTTCAAAAAATCCTGTGTTATCTGTGGAGCTAGAGTGTGGGGTGTTAGAGACTGAGTCATGAGGTTAGCAAATGCCACCCTTTCCTTTTTGAACTCCCACATTTTATCCTCTTAGATCCTGGGCTGGTTCCACAAAGGGCAGCTTGAGGGCTCTTGGACAAGAGGCTGTTTTTTATGCTACTTTCTTGGAAGCCACAGGGTGAGATAGTGTCATGAGAGATAAGACTCACAGTTGGGGGCTAGTGTTACCCAAGGCTTGGCCCCCATCTGCTGAGTGACCTTAGCCTACTCACTCTGGAGTCAGAATGTGGCTGATGTGCTGGGCTGTGGCCTCACAGAGGTCACTTCTGCAAAGGGCGCGGCTTCTTGTACAGAACAGCCCTCCACACAGTGTCCAGAGGTGGACATGGGGTGCAAGCATTCTTTTAGGCTCCCCCAGAGCCCAGAGGCCTCCAGCCTGGCAGCGCCTCCCCTCACCCGCAGCCTCAGTGTTAGTCACTCCCATATCACACAGACCCTGGATTTTGTGTCAGTGGACATTTAATTTGATTTATCTTGGTTTGGCTTAGGCCGGATGAAGTCAACTAACCAACAAATCCATGATTGTTTCTGATGAGAAGAGGCTCAAAGGCTGTTCTCTAACCACTTAATTACCCTCAGTTGTAGGAAAAGCAGAGCCTGGATTGAATAGGGTATTTGCATATCCGCACAGCGCCCCTTCTGTTCACTTTCTCCCCAAACTCTCAGAAGGCGCCTGCTGCACAGCTCATCGGATTTCAGGGGACTTTTTTGACTTTGGCTAGTAAAGGGAGGTTATTAAGAAACCTCAACTCTTTCTATTTTGGTTAGTTGTGACCTTTGTTCAGTAGCGGCCGAGTCTGCCCTGCCACATTTTCATTCTGCGTGTCTCTCGTTTACACGTTCTTTTTAGTAGTTAATTTTCAGGTATCAGCACTGTTGATAGGGCTCAATCTTGACCCAGAAAAATAACAGGTTAAATAACTTCGGCTGCCTCGAGACCATCTTCCATCTGAACAAGAAAGGTTATATGTGGAGTAAGTTTCTGGGAGACTCTCTTCTCTGTGAACTGGAAGAAATATTTCAGGGTCCTTTCATAATCAACCTCTCGGATTGAATCCAATATCAGCACTTCTTTTCCAAGTAACATCAGTGAGTTATTGTTCAGAGAAAAGCGCCTTCCCTACAGTCTGGCCCTGAGATGGTGGAGATCTTTGGGGTCTCCTGACATCACAGTGGTGCTAACTCCCTATCCTGACCAAGTGCTCGGTCCCCAGGAATGCCTGCTGACTGTGACTTAGCCACATTTCTGACATTACTTTTTGGGTCACAAGGAGATGGTGCCTTCTATTTGTATATCCCCTTGACAGTTCTTTAACGTCAGGCTACTCCAAGCCTTTTTGTTCTTTTGGTCACAAAAATGCTTGGAAAAAGAAACCTCTAATCATCGCCCCATTGTTCTAACTCCCATTCATTCATCACTCCATTTCACTCTGGCTTTCACCCCATCATTTGCCTAAAGCAGCTCTGGCAAAGGTCAGCTAAGACCTCATTGCCAATTCAGTGACTTGGCCGGAGTCTATGAATTTTGATGGGTAAAATACTAATCTGTAACTGAAATGTAGTATTTCCTTCCATTATGAATGTAGGCAACAAGCCCCAGTCGCATTAACAATATCCATAGATATGTTAATGTCACATTACATTTATTGCTGATATCGTGAAGTTTTTTTCTTTTATTACTAGTAAGAAATTACAAAGGTTTGGAGACCTGCTGCTAGATTTTGTTACTTAACTTTGAATAAAGAAGCACAAGGCTATAGTATAATGTTTTAATATTTTGATAACTATATTTCAACATAACTTACTTATTACCATGTGTATTTGTACTCATATTTAATATGAATATGTATAACACTATTATTTTGAGATGGGTATGTAAATTTCACCAGATTGCCAAAGAGGTTTAATGTCATTAAACAAGGGCAAAAAACCCAGTTTTAATCATTAGCTGCCTGATTTCTCTTACAGTGAGATCTTGGTTTGGAAGCCCGCCTCTCCTTTTTTTACATTTTTTTTTGTTTCTGTGTAGAAGAGCTGGGGTGTAGGCCAGAGATGCAGGGGCTGAGAGGATTCACCAGAGACAGAGTGGGGAGCAGAATAGGCAGATCCACTGAAATACACTGCTGAGGGGAGCAGTGGATGAGGCAGGAGAGGTCTGCTGCGCCATGTGGGAAGCTCTCTGGCCAGGGATCAAACTCAGCAATAGGGGTGATAGCGCTGAGATTTATCCCCTGGTCACCAGGGAGGCCCTGATGTCCCGCTTTGGAACTAAGCAGCCTTAGTAATTAATGTCTTCTTTCAGAACAGGCTAAATTTCTGAGGCAAAGACAATGGCTGTCTGTTTCCCATATTACCCATATTCCCATATTCCCCAAAGACCACCAGCAAGACCCCATGCACTTCTCCTTTGCTTAAATTCTACTGCTCTTTCCCCTCCACATTTCTCATTATTTGTTCCTCAGCACTTAGTTCTTTATTTTTTACATTTGAGTTTTTTTTCCAGGATTCTTCCCTCTCTCCCTTCTTCCTGCCATAAATATGTATTGACTGCCTACTCTTTTTTTTTTAAGATTTATTTATTTTTGCATACAATACTGGGGTGCAGGCCAGAGCTGTGGGGTAGTGAGAGCGTTCACCAGAGACAGAGTGGGGAGCAGAACAGGCAGATCGACCGAAAGACACTGCTGAGGGGAGCAGTGGGCGAAGCAGGAGAGCTCTGCTGCGCCATGTGGGGATCTCCCTGTCCAGGTATCAAACTTGCGCTGCAGCCACTAACAGCTCCACAGCACTGCGCTTAACCCCTTGCACCACCAGGGAGGCCCATTGAGTGCCTCCTCTTAAGTAGTTGACAGGCCTTGGGGGAGGGTACAGAGAAGAAAGAAGGTCATTACAATACAGCTGGATGTGCGCTAAAGGATATTCCAGAGAAAACCCAAGTCAGCCTTGGCAGTCGGCAACGATCTCGCATTGGAGGTGCCCTTACGCTTAGTCCTAGAAAATCAAGTAGCATTAGCAAGGCTTGGAGTTAGTTCGCGTAGTCGGGGCTTCCGAGGACAGCTAAGTGAGGACTGGAGAGACATGGCATGGCCAGCCTGGAGGCGCACTGCAAACCCTGCTGGGAGCAGCTGCCAAAGAGCTTTCAGAGAATTTCGTTTTAGAAAGATTGCTTTGGCTTGGAGTGAAGAATAGTTTGGCGGGGAGAAGTCTAAAGATGGGAGATAAGTTAAAAGGCTGAGAAACACTTTCATTTGCTCTCTCTTGAAAGCATCACACATGTCCATCGTGTCCACGCGTCCCTTCTGCCTGCGGTGCTCGTCCTTTCTGCCCAGTGCTCTGGGAACTTGTGCTCCCCCTCACATGTACTGTCCTCTCCTGACGGTTCCTTGCCTTCCTTACCACAGTCTCGAGGAGATTTTGAATTTTTTGTGACCCATCTGTTTCTGACATTATCTTAGTCACACCCTGGGCCTTGCTTATCTTTGCATCTCTAGCATATTGTTAGACCTGGTGTAAATTGCTACATTGAGTCACACTAAGGGAGAGGAAAAGTACAGGGATTATTATAGAGTTTGTATTTCTATATAGCAAACAGAGTCCACGTGCCTGCTCTGAGCTGTCCATAGAATCGTGACTCTCAGGATGAGAAGGTCACCTCGCTGCCCTTTAGCTTTTTAAAAAGGAGGCACTTTTACAGTTCTGTAGTGGGTTTATTTATGCCCCTCTCTCCATCACACTCTGCCACCACCAGCCCATCAGTTGCCAGAATTCAGAAGTGTCTTAGTAGGACTTGAGTTTTTTAATCTTTTAGTACAATGGATTTAATGGTCATATTTTATTTTATTTTCCCCATGATCAACGTGGAAAAAATGTGAATGGTTTGTGTTCAGTGCTCTTTATGCAGTTGGCGGCCAGACTGACGTGAACGCCGGGAGCTGCAAAAAGCATCATCACGATTGCAGGTTGCACCTTAAGACTTTCTGTGACTGTGGGTCGCCTGGTATGGGCTGGCTGGTAGGGGAGGTCATAGCGTGGACTCTTATTCCCCGGCAGGGAGAACACGGATCAGTATCAGAACTAGGCTTCTTCCCATTCCTTTCCAAAGCAGGAGTAAATGGTAGCAATGGAGAGAACCCTTGAGGAAAACAAAACAAGAACATCTGAAGGCCCTCAACATAAACCAACAAAGATAATGTGGCTGGTGATTTAAGGAACCCCCAGCAGACAACTGACAAATATGTTAATAAAGTTTTCTCAGAACCTTCAGGCAAAATCTTGCCTTAGTCAGAATTTGGCAGGGAAAGTTCATTTAGTTCTTGTCAGCGCTAACTAGCATTAGAAACTTCGCCAAATAAGTTGTTGAGTTCTGTGGATTAGAAAAATTGAGAGGCACAAATTTTGAGGTGGAGAGAAGGAAAGGATAAAAATTGTATACCCGGATTGGACATATAATGAACCAATCTTGAGTGTCCTCTTAAAATTCCTATGTTGAAATTTTAATTCCAATGTTCTAGTATTTGGAGGGGCCTTTGGGAGGTGTTTAGGTCATGAGAGTTGAGTCCCCCCCAGAGTGGGATTAGTGACCTCCCAAGTAGACACCAGAGAGTCTCTCTTCTCTTCACTTTGTATTAAAGATTTATTTATTTATGCATACAAGAGCTGGGGTGTAGGCCGGAGGTGTGGGCGTGGTGGGGGGGGGCGGTGAGAGGATTCACTAGAGACAGAGTGGGGAGCAGAACAGCCAGGTCTACTGAAACACACTGCTGGGGGGGAGTAGTGGCTAAGACAGGAGAGGTCTGCTGAGCCATGTGGGAAGCTCCCTGGCTGGGGATCGAACTCGTGCAACAGTGGCTGACAATAGCTTCATAGTGCTGAGACTTAACCTCTTGTGCCACCAAGGAGGCCCTCTACTCTTACCATGTAACAACACAAGGAGAAGTCTGCTGTCTACAACTTGGAAAAACCCTTCCCAGAGCCTACCGTACTGGCACGTGACCTCTGCCTTCCACCCTCTAGAAATGGGAGAGATAAATGCCTGCTGTTTCTAGGTCACCCGCCCAGGCTCATGGGACTTTGCTAGAGCAGCCTGAATAAACTGAGACTGCATTGTGATTCTGGCTTTGAGCAACTATTGAAAACCTAGCTATCAAAGATATGACTTCACTGAAAGAATGAAGCACTATCTAATGATGAAGCTATGAACTCGTAGCACTCATGAATTATTGGATAGATGCTGAAATAGTAGCAGTTTGAGCTAGTGTAGATAGGTAAATGTTGTGATATGCTTTCTTCAAATTTAAAATGTTCTGTAGCACCCTCTGAGCTTTCTGTGACACCTGAGAATTTAACATTAGGATGAGGATTGCACGCTCGAGACATTGTAGAAAGCTAGAGAAGAGCAAGACAATGCAGGCCAAAGCCCTCAACACGGGCAAAATCCTGTCCACACTTACCAGTTTCATAAAACAGAAGCTCTTGAAGGCAGTCAACTGTAGAACATAAAATAACAGGGTCTGAAGAAGTAGAAAGAGATTCTAAGGCTGTGCTTAGCCACATATACCTACTTCTATTTAAATTAATTGAAACAAAATAAAACTAAAAACTAAATAAAAACAATTAAAAACTCAGTCCCTCACTCTAGCCACATTTCAAGTTATCTATAGCCAGTACCCAGGGGAACATTTCCTTCATCACAGAAGGTGCTGTTGGACAGCCCAGCTCTGACCCATAGCAGGGCTGTGACTCTGTCCCCCCCAAATTCTGCCTACTGCTAAGAATGATACTGTAGAGGCAGGATGGCACTGGGAAGCACTAGATTCTCTATGGAGCTGCACAGACGGGTCAAAAGGAGGAGTTCTGGAGCCCTCTGTGACTTTTTAATGGTCTCTTGTGGGGAGGTAACCAGGTACAAGGCAGGTAGGGTGGCCAGGGGGCCAGGAAGCTAGCAGGCCTCCCGGCCCCTGGCGAATCTTAACCCTTTTGGGCTCTCTGGTGGCGTCTCATGGCCTCTGCTGCACCCCAAACGGAAGGTCCTCTGCTTCTCCTCTACTCTCTGCTGCTGCTGCTGCTGCTTATAAGCCCAGTCTCTGCCCTTTCATGCAGGCTCACATCCCACTCCAGGTACCCGCCATTAAGTATGCATGCGTGTAGGCATGCAGAGGTCTATCATGGAAAAAGCCTGATAATTCTTGTTCACCCTACAGATTCTTACATTTCAAAATGATTGAAAAACTTGTGAAAATTTATTTTTGTTCTTGTACCCACGAAGCCCCAAATATTTACTATTCAGACCTTTCTGGAAAATGCTTGTCAACTTCTTGTCTAAAGAATCTTTTAAATACAGTTAGGGGAATTAAGGCCTGGAGTTAGAAAGTGACTTGTGATAGATTAGAACCCCGAGGGACAGTCTGAACTCTGGCTTTTGTTTAACCTGCTCCTTTTCTTCTGCAGGTGTGCGTTGTTATCCTACCTGCAGGTAAAACAATAGGTTCCTTTAACTGGGAAATAGGGTGGGGGGGGGGGCGGGGGAGTAATCAACTCCTTGAAGCGACCAGGCTCCTGAATCTTTCCAGGATTTTGCCAGTCACCTATTCACAAAGGACTTTAAATGGAAACACTGGAATTCTCCAAATGAAGTTAAAGATGCAGAAATAGCCAGATGGAATAAAAACCATTGTCATCATGTAGCTTCAAACTTGTGTTCCTCTGACCATGCTGTCTGTAATGATCCATGAATTAACAGTTAAATAATCTTAGCTGTTTTATAGTTGGAACAAATTACATTGCATTATACTGGTGGTGTGAATTAAAGGCCTTCATTTTCAAATAAATGTATAATTTTCATATTAAAATAAGGCATATCACACTTTAATAGTCCTGTCATTTCTTCAGTTTTATTTTTACTTTTATTAAAATCTCCCCCAAATATAGTGGTTTGGATGAGTTGTTTTAAATGATGATGCACTAAATGTCTACTCCAGATTCCCTGTGGAACTAGCTGGGTTACAGGAAAGATAGTACAACCTACAGATGATTCTAATCATTTACAGACCCTTACTTGTGAATTGGCTTATTGACTAGAATTTACTTATAACCCCCAAATTAACAATTTTGGTCCTTCCATAGTCATTAATGAACACGTATAGAGTGGCAACACGTAACGTTCACATCAGTGGAAGTTAAACAAGGTGACACAGGTTGTCTTCCTGTTTATCTTTTTCATGGTCTATTGAGTGCCACATTTTAATTCTTTCTGGTGGAGATTTCACCATTTAAAATGGTCCTCTGTGTCCCAAATACCCAAAAATAGATGACTAGATCAGGAACATGTGGTACATATACACAATGGAATACTATTCAGCAATAAAAAAGATAAACTCAGGCCATTTGCAGCAACACGGAGCTAGAAGGGATCATGCTCAGTGAAATAAGCCAGAAGGAGAAAGAAAAATATCAAATGGTTTCACTTAAAGGAGGAATAGAGGGGAATCAAATAAGGGATCAGGAGGGGACAAATAGCAACAAAACAACAATGACAACAAAACTAACAGGCAACCACAAATAAGAGACATTCTGCGAGGGAGGGGGAAGAAAAAGGGATCAAAATAGGGGGAGAGAAGAGCACAAGAGGCTACGGTGATGGTTCACGGGTGAATTGGTGGAGGAAATTTCACAGGTATTACACAATAATGGAAAAGACATAAGTAAAGAAATAAAGAAAAAATAAACTGAAAAAAAAATGGCCCCCTGTGTAGTGCTGAACTGCTGTCTGTTGCTCTGAAATGCAGGAAGGTTGTGATGTGCTTTAGATATGATATGAATCAACAACAATATTGAAGGAAGTGTCTTTAAATGGAAACATACATAAAAAACAAGATCATGTATTGATGCACTGATGGAAATGTGATCAGAAGCTCATAGGAAACTGACCCTGAATTTCCCCTGGGAACAATGAAAGGCTCAGTGTTCATGATCACATTCCAGAACATAACTATTGTGAATAGTGAGACTCAGACACATTTGTAACACATGGTCTTGTGAGCCCCTCACTGCCTCTTCTTGGGCAGCTCACACAGGCTGGTCTTAGGGTCCACATAGTATTTTTTTTTAAGATTTCTTTATTTATGTATACAAGATCTGGGTTATAGGCCAGAGGTGTGGGGTGGTGTTGAGAGGATTCACCAGAGACAGAGTGGGGAGCAGAACAGGTAGATCAACTGAAGTACACTGCTGAGGGGAGCAGTGGGCGAGGCAGGAGAGGTCTGCTGCGCCATGTGGGGAGCTCCCTGGCTGGGGATTGAACTTGTGCCTCAGTGGCTGCAGATAGCTTCAAAGTGCTGAGACTTAACCCCTTGTGCCACCAGGGAGACCCCACATTATATATGAACCGGAAGTAATTTAATAGTTGGTCCACTTATCCCCATGCAGACTGTCCTCTTCACTGGGTGACTAGAACACATTGCTCCAGTTGACTAGGTTTTCTGACCTCTCTTGGGAACACTTAAGACTGAACTCTTAGAACCAATTGCTATATCATCTCATGGACCTTACTCATTCTTGCTGTGGCTCAGTCTGGTGGTAAACTGAGACTAACAGGACTGCCTTAATTCAAAGGCTGGCCAGGGAGACGATCAAGCTGATCTTGAAGATCTCTTTGGTTATGTTACAACCATATAGGTTTGGATTTTTTCCTGGGCTTTATTCCCTACCTGAGAATCCGCTATCCTATGTGCTAGATAGATGTACATTTATTGCATCTAGGGCAGATTCAGTAACGTGAAGGTTTAGTTAGAATTTTTTTAGCTTTTGGGGAAGCCAGGGCTATTGGTAAAATATCTGAAGGGAAGACATGAAAAGAGAGTCTGTCTTATGATGGCCCAGGATTTCTTGTCTGGAATTCAGCAGGAAGATGTTTGGTGGGGCCATCACTGGCTGTTAGAAGCTGTTGCTGGGTCAGATCGAGCCACTCAGCATAGGCTAAGACTTTGATGATGTGTGCTAAGCAGGCTTCTCTTTTTATGATTTCTTTTCTTCTTTAAAGGGATAAAAGGTTCCTTGAGGTTACCAAGAGCACAAGGGTTCCTGCCTGAGCTCTTTGTAACACATATGAAAAGTGAAACTTGAGAATTTCTCCCTATTTGGAAGTTCCTGGAGTCTGCTTCATCATAATTTAACTTGTCAATGTCACAGCTGTTTTCAAAGTATACTGCTTTCTGTGGCATCTTCTGAATTAGCAGCAGATTTTCCTCAAACATGGAAATGTTCTTAGCAGGGGGTGGCACATGCTAGAATCTCTGGTGGATGTGTCTGTGTGTTTTGTGTGTGTGTGTTTGCATCAGACTGAGGGAAAAATTCATGCAAATGCCAGACCAGTAGAGATCTGCTGGGCTAGTCCAGACTGGATCATTCCATCTGTCATGGCTAAAGCCACATTTGCCATATAAACTCATCATTTTCCTGCCACAACCTTTCTCGGCTTTTTGTGTAGTCATCACCTCCCCAGTTACCCAAGCCAAAAGACTGGAGGTTATTCTAAACTCTTCTTGTCTGATTCTTCACATCTAAAATGTTCCTAAATTTTGTCTGAGGATGGCCTACCTCCCCGAGTCTCCGTATGCATATATCCCCTCTGCCCCACTGCCATAGTTCCAACCACTCACATCTCTCTACCTGGCCATTTCTAAATCCTTCAAACATGTCTTTCCCCACAACTGTCTCTCTTTTGTCATGAAAGTGGTTCAATCAGGTCACTTTTGGATGAAAGCTTTCTGATGCTGCCTTATCACCTTCAGAATAAAGGCTGCCCTCCGATGCTTGGTGGAGGAGGTTCCTGTGTCAACCCTACCTCCTCCTTCAAACTCACCTTGTTTGGTAAATTTCAGATTTCTTTGTCTTTGTGTGGTTTCTTCAGTCCTGACCACCTTCCTAGTCTTTCTATTTGGGACACTTCCTATTGGTCTGTTAGACCCAGCTCCAAGGTTTCACCGTTACCCCTCTGGATGATGACCCCCAGAATGTAATAACTGTTCTGCTGGGCTCTAGGCAATCAGAATAGATGCCATGGAGAACTTCTGGGACAGCCTCACCCCAGTGTGCCAGTGACTATCATCGGAGTTTCCCCAACCCTTGTAGATCGTCTCTCCTCTGTGCCACACTATACAAATGGAAACACTCACTATTTATTCTGTAGTCATTCCACAAACATTTAGTAATGGCCTCTGCTTAGACCTTGCCTAGGTCATAGGAACACAACAATGTAGAACAGCAGTTCCACTCTTGTACTCGGGGATAGTCTAATCATACAGCATTTACCCCCCTTATATGACTATCTTTCATAAGACTCCCTGGAGGGTGTGGAACAGCTTAATCTCCTTGGCATCCTGGGTACATGGCTGGTGCTTGGCACATAATGTGTTCAGTCTGCATTTGTTGAATGAGGGTATCTAGATGGGACTCCCACTATGTGGACTCAAGGTCAGGCTGCTAAAGGTCAAGGTGCTAAAATAGTTACAAGGGTTGATCTGTCATGCAAGGCTTCCAGGAATAGGTGTTGGGTAACACTATTTATAAAGGCATAACCCAGAGAAACTGTTCATTTGTCTTTTCTGTTCCTCCTAATTCAGGATTTTTTCCCTTTCTCCCAGTTCTTTTTTGAATGAAATAATGTCACCCACTCACTGGTTTTATATAGCTCCTATTGAAGTAGAACTCAACAGAAACTGTGCCTATTAATTAAAAACCCAGAATGTGGGCAGATTTTGAACTGCTAATTAAAACTCGTACCAATCAGGTTGCATTAGTGATTTTAAACATTTTTTCCTTTTCTTGAGCCCAGAACTTTGCTTAACCAGAGTAATGACATTAAAAAAGACAACTGACAAGCATGATAGCATCTTGTCTTAAAAACTGTTTCACATAGCTCTGGTGAAGTCACAGGGTGGGGTAGCTTCCTGGCACTTTGGAGGTTGTTAGTGGGCTAACCTTGACATTGCTAGGGGCTGGTGAGGGCATGAGTGGCCTCCTAGGGCCGCACCCCCTCCCCCCAAATGATCTCTGCCAGCTGTCGTTCTGTAGATAGCACAGCTGGAAGGTCAGCTTCTGGAAACTGCTTTCCTCCTCAGGGTGGTCAGGAGAGAATATCTTACCAATTTCTCAGAGCTGCTGGACAACTGACCTCTGAAGTTTCAGCCCACCCATGGCCCATCAACAGGGCTGCATACGGCGGAGTGAGTGAACTCCATGAGGCTAACTGGCAGAAGAGTCCGAAGACTCAGGATCTGCTCCCTGATTTGCCTTCATTCAGGGACTGGAATTCCCTGCCATGCCCACCAATGCCGATGCTTGCCTAAGATGTGGCTTTCCGGGCACTGGGCCAAGGAGCTCAAACAGGGCTCCCCATTCAGCCCCAAATTGCATCCTGTGCTGGTGTTTGGGGTGGGGTGGCCCGGCAGGGATCCCCTCGTGACTGGAGGCAGAGCTCATGTGGGCTTCCTCGAGTGGGCACGGGCAAGGGCCTGAGGTCTCACCAACAAGCGGCCCCATTGTATCCAGAGCTGGGAGCCGTGGGGACCCAGCTCTGTGAAACGCAAGAGCCTGATGTGCCTGCAGGGATTGATTCCACCGAGCCAGGGTAGAAGCCATGCGGTGAGCACGTGCTGGAGGCCACGTTTGAGTCCACGGCTGGCAATGTGCTTTGAGTTTGGGTTCCTTTTTTTTTCCCCTTCAGAAGGTGGTTGATTCATCCAAAATGCTTAACGATGCCTGCGACGCACGGAGCAGGGCTCAGATCCTCTTTGATGTGCAGGGTCTTTTTGGAGGTTCCAAAAAATAGTTCAAAGGTTTACTTTGGACACCACACCTCCAGCACATGTCAAAGTCAAGCCTGCTCCCCAGGCAGCATTGGAGAAAACAGTTAAAGCCGCTTCCTCCGCTCTCAATTCCGTCTTGGGCTGAGTGCAGATTTCCAGACTTCGCGCTATTTGTGGCCGCAGAGGGGAGACTGGGCAAAAGAGGTTTTTGAGCATCCAGGGAAGCAAGGCTGCCTGGGGAACTTCGGTCCTGCCGAAATTGTGCAGTGAGGATGAGGCTGCCGTTTGCCTGCGGGGACAGGCCCTCTTCTCCCCGGGGAACTTGGGGCTGTCTGAGGGAAACATTCCCAGGCAGAAAAAGAACCATCTGGTTGCCCCATGTGGGTCACGTCGCAGTTCTGCCTGGGTTTGTTTTAGGTTGCTGGCAGCGGTATTGTCTTCCCTTGTCTGTTTTCCTCCATGGGATGTGGAACTTAGGGAAGGGCTTGGCAAGGATGGGGGCATGGGGTGTTGGGGGGGCAGGAATGGAAGCACATGAAAGGGAAAGGCGGGTGTATCAAATTGGAGACTGTGGGGAAACCATTTATCATGCTTCAGGGTTCTGAATGTTTCATTGCCCTTCTCTCTCCCCCCCCCAACCCCCCGGGCATGGGCATGGAGAAGGTGCCCCCAGCTTTGCTTACAGGCTCCCAGTTGGCGGCTCTGCCTGCTTCTTCTTTTTTTTTAATATATATTTTTATTGTTATTTCTATCTTTTACATTTTGTATTCCCCTTGGGTAACCCACCACCAATTCACCCGTGATCCATCTCCATGGTCCCTTGTGTTCTTTTCTACTCCATTTTGTGCCCTTATCCTCCCTCTCCCCCCACCCCCCAAGTGTCTCTCTCCTATTTGATTTCCTTATAGTCCTGTTATAAGTGAAACCATTCGATATTTTTCTCTTTCTTTCTGGCTTATTTCACTGAGTATGATCCCCTCTAATTCCATCCATGTTGCTGCAAATTGCATGTGTTTATCTCCTTTGAATGCTGAATAGTATTCCATTGTGTATATGTACCACATCTTCTTGATCCAGTCATCTAGTTTTTCTGCCTGCTTCTTGAGAGAAAGTAGAACCAGACTTTGCTGTGAGGTGACTGTGATCTTGAAGTGAGGGATTCTGGGAAGGAGTTTCTTCCTTCTCTTCTTCCTCACCTGTGGACCCACCAGTCAGAGGCGGAAGTGTCCACCTGCAAGTCGAGGGCAGGGCAGGTGAGATCCAGATGCCCTGATCTTTCACTCCGAGAAAGACGGTTTTGAAATGTACAAATTACCTGCCGGCTCAGGCTCAGTATGAGAAGGGGTGTCTCGGAGAAGAGAATCTGAAGCATCCCAGGGGTGAGGCACAGGGGATTGTCCCCACACTCCTACCCTGGGCATTTGAGTCCATTTCTGAACTTGTGTGGGTGTAGGTCACAGCCTCCCAGCCCCCCCTCCACCCCTTCGCCAGCCCTCCCATCTTGAAACACCACACACCCTCAGCCAGCATCTTAAGCGATGTTACAGGAGCACCAAATCTTCCATTTTATGTAACTTAACAGACTTCTGTATCCCTGACCAGTTCCTGTCATAGGTTTTCCTTTTGCTTCTTTCCTATCTTGATCACAGGTGAAGCCCCCACAGCGCCTATGGAGTCTTTTATGCTTGGACCAGGCCCATGTCCTGCTCGTAGAAAAACTCCACAAATTTTTCCTTTTCCTTCCTGGGTTCATGTCCTTGAAGACCCCCCTGGTCTCACAACATCCCTGTTCATTGCTCCCTTCATGCTGTGTCTTTGCCAGTTTTCTCCGATTTTTCAAGATCTTTTTTTCTCCAGGAATCATTTTCCTAGATCTTACGTATCATATTCTCACAGTTGTTCCCTGCTAATCATTCCTGGTTCTTATTTTCATCTTGGAACAAATGTTAGCATTTTATAAATGTCCATTTCTGATTGAGCGAACAACTGATGATTAATTACCGTGGATCAGGCAGCGTGTTAGGTGTTCTCATTAATCAGTAACTTTCAGAAAAATCCTGTATTGTTGAACCATTTTTACACATGCAAACACTGTCACCTGATAAGTTAGATTTGTATAAGTAGTCAAGAGGCTCTTCTGATGCAAAACAAATTCTCTCCTTTCCGTATCACAAATGGCTCCCCTTATAACTAAATGGAGATTACTCTCAAATTCACATTAACATTTAGAAACTGCTCCAGTTCACTCACATAATCAGCTTGGGAATGTAATTAATCCAAAGTAATAGATGAAACTCCACTTCACGTGTATGCATTTAATTTAAGGTTGGTTAGTACCTTGCCATTAGTGAACAGTGAAACAGTGGGATTAGTTTAAAATCAACCCTAGTCTTCTTACCAGTGGCATGTAATGAAAACCAAGCAACATGCTTCCTGCTTTCTTCGGTCCTTCTCCTGTTTTGATCAGGCTTGCTTATCTTATCCTTTTCTGGCTTTGGTGCCTGAACATCTGGGCCATCTGTACAGTCATTTTCCTCTGGTTCTTGGAATGGTTGGTAGGAATAGAAGTCCCAGGTGATGATCTACGGTCTTCATCAGAGATGACATATAAACAAAATACGTAATGGTCAAGGCCACCTCCACGTGCCGTGGGACCAGAGAGGAGAAGGCCTATTGGTTGGGAAGTTGTAAAGCCAAAGGGATGAGGACATTGGTATTCACACTGGGGCCATTTCATAATTGGAAAATTTCATGGAGGAAAATGAAATGATTTGGGAAGGATTCAAGCACCACAGAATTTTATTTCAAGGGAAGAAGCAGGGCTATGTGCTCACCGTTGGTGCCACTTGTCTGGAACGAACAATGCTTAGTGCTGCTGGTAGAGTTTTTGTTTCTGGTCTTCATGGCTAGATATCTGTGTTAAGGGCCGGATGGTATCATATATACGTGTGCCAAGCAGAAGGCTTGAATGGAGCACATGCTCAGAAATGTTATCTGATCAGTAAATTGACTGACATAAAATCCAAAACTTGCTTGAGCAAGGGACTTGAGTAAATCATAGTTTAGGTCTGTGCCCTGCTACGTGCTGTAAGATGGAAGCTCCAAGGCCCAGTGTTTGAAAGGGCACATACAACATTTTAGAACAGGAAGATCCCAAAATATAGTGATGTAAACAGGACTGAAGTTTCTTCTCTTACGTAACATGCCAGAGGTCAGCAGGCTGGGGCTGGAGACAAAGCAGTGGCTATTGATGATGCAGTCTGCTTATGTCCCATTGGCTGTTACAACTTGATCATATGGCCATACCAAACTGCGAGGGAAGCTGGGAAATGTAGTCTCCAGTTGAGGGGCTATGCCCAGATACAACTTAGAAATTGTTTTATTAAACACAGCGAGAATTAAACATCGGTGAGAATTATTAAACATGGAAGACAAGTAGTCTCTAATAAAGTCCTTAAGTTGAATGCTCCCTGTCTCCCCTCCTTTTCCCTTTTCTTCCTCCCTCCCTCCCTCCCTCCCTCCCTCCTTCCTTCATTTCCTTTTTTTCTCCTTCCTCTTTCCCTCCCTCCTTTTTTCCCTCCTCACCTTCCTTCTCTTCTGTCTGAGAAAGGGGAATAGCATTGTACTTGTAAGCAAATAAAATGAGCTTCCTAAAGCAATCCCTATGATTTACCCATTAACTCCCCTTCTGGGAGAATCCGTCACATGTAACCAAAAGAAAGCAAAATTTCAGCTCTGATCTAAACATGGGACAGCGGACAGAGCCAGCTAGGAGCTGAGTACAAGTTTCAGGCAATTGTACAAGAGACATTTTCTTTTATCTACAAAGAAAACACCTTTAAATGGTACTCACCCTGCTGATTTGGATTATCAGTTGCTGAAGGCAAGCAGCAGATGATGGGGGGATGAGGGGGCTGGCTGGAGAAGGCTATACCCTGCATCCTCTAGAAGTTGTATGGGGAGGGCAAGAATGTCAGGGAGGGAGTCTATTGTTTTTTGTTTGTTTGTTTTTAAAGATTTATTTATTTATGCATACAAGCTGGGGTACAGGCCAGAGGCATGGGGCGGCGAGAGGGTTCACCAGAGACAGAGTGGGGAGCAGCACAGGCAGATCGACGGAAATACACTGCTGAGGGGAGCAGCGGGCAAGGCAGGAGAGGTCTGCCCCTCCAAGTGGGAATCTCCCTGGCCGGGCGTCAAACTTGTGTCACCGCTGCCGACAGCTCCACAGCGCAGCGCTTAACCACTGCGCCACCAGGGAGGCCCGAGAGGAAATCTATTGTAAAGTGGAAATAGATCCTACCTGAGGAAGTTTGGGATACAAGATAGAAAATACATGGTCTCTGGTGGAAGCAGACTTGGTTCTCTGAGCTGGCCCATTCGGTCTGTGGCACACAGGCAAGACTAGAAGTGGAAAAGCTGGCCAAGCACAGGCTCCAGAATGCAGGCTGGCAGGAAGGATGGAAAGGGAGGGCTCTCAAGGGAAACTGGCAGGCCTCCCTCGGAAGCCAAGGCAGGAAGCCTGGAGAAGTCAGACACGGTAGACGACATGCTTCCTGCATGTGACATTTCCTGCCAGTGACTGGTGCTTGTTCATCAAGAAGGACATCTTGCTTCTAGGTGGCAGGTGTCAACTCTCCAGGGGAGGGAGGAGGGGGAAGCCCTCAAAATGCAGCATATTATGACAAACCTGGTTTTGAAAGCTTGAACATTTGACCTATTCATCCCTGATGTGTTTTCCTGGAGTCAGTCTTAGAAGCATAAACAGAACCTCTTCTCTCCCTTCCTTCCCACAACCCCTCCTTCCCTCCCTCTTCTTCCTTCTCTCTTTCTTTCCCCCTTTCTCACTTCCCCTTTCCTTCACTCTCTAACAGACATTCATGTAAGCCTTATTACTTGCCAAATACATTCCTAGGAGTAGGGGAAAATGACCATGAACCAAGAAATTAAAATTCTAATTGAAGAGACATCGAACGGCCCATTCCTGACCAATCTTTGCCTTTGTCCTCTCTAGGTCATGTCTATTCCTGGCCTTCCCTTGCTAGGCCCAGAATAGGGCAGCTCTAAATGGCATTTGCTTGGTGATTGGTTCTTTTGCAAGGAGGTTTTGGGAGAACAGAGCAGTGCTATTGGCAACCCTGTGCCCCTGTAGATGTAGACTTATGGCCGCAGTTGCAGTCTCCTCTGCAGGCAGAATAGAGATAAAGATGGAGTGAGATGATGAAATCCCCCAGGGCTGCGGTGCCAAACCTTTGGGAGAACCAAATGCTTTTTGCCCCAGAGAACTGAAATAATCTTGGTTGGTTGTTGGGAAAACATTACAAATGGGCCACATTGTGCAATGTCTTAAAGCTAAAGGAGAATTGCTGACTATGTTGTATTAAGTACTTAATCTTCTTGGGCTTGATGATGATGTTTTACTCATTTAAAATTAGTTCCTGTACAGTTTCAGAAATATCAAGTTATTATTTATTCAACTTACTCTTTATTCCCCAGCAAGTATTGAAAATTGAAAATTGACCTAGCACTGCTGAAATTTATTTGTGGTAAAGTGAAGGAGTTTTAGATTTCCATTCAGAAGACTGGAGCATGAGAATCCTGTTTTTAGCTTTTTTGGGCACAGTTTTAATCTCTGAAAGGCGATAGCAGTCGCCAGAAGAGAGAGATTGTGAGGAGTAAGTATAATGGGTGTGAAAACAATCAGTCAACAACTCTCAAGCATTGTACAGCTATTAGAGTTCATTATGACTCCTACTGTTACTGATTAAGTAAGTTGGAATGACCTGATACCAACTTGGGCATTTTGAAGCTCAATCACAAATTGTATAAAACTGCAAAACTACTGGTAATTGTTGGAAACAGGACTACTATAAAAATCCACATCCAGGCTTCTATTGAACTAACACAGGTTTTCTAAAGAACTGCTTTTAGTTGTTTTCATGGTTCATTTTCTTTTTGAAGGTTATGCAATTGTCTGGGTAATAAAATATGTTTTATATCTAGAAAACAAATCTCTGCTCAGTGATAGTGGAAATACCGTGGAAGATTCCTTGTAAATAGTGCCTATGTGTGACTTCTTGCTTCTATTTCCATGAGAAGTCAACTTGTAGGAATCTTGTATCTGAATGGTTATGTTTTAAAACGGGTTATCACCCCATCAAGGTTTCCTAACTTGGAGGAGTTGCCCTGGGCATTATTGTTATCTACAGTATAGTTCCAAGTTGCAAAGAAATCCAGGGTCAATATGAAAGACCCTTATTTTTTTTTAAGATTTATTTATTTATGCATACAAGCTGGGGTGTAGGCCAGAGGTGTGGGGTGGTGAGAGGATTCACCAGAAACAGAGTGGGGAGCAGAATAGGCAGATCGACTGAAGTACACTGCTGAGGGGAGCAGCGGGCGAGACAGGAGAGGTCTGCTGCGCCATGTGGGTCAGCTCCCTGGCTGGGGATCACATTGGTGCTGCAGTGGCTCTGGATAGCTCCACTGTGCTGTGCTTAACCCATTGCGCCACCAGAGAGGCCCAATTTTGGGGTGTTTTTATGGCTGCCTTTCAGAGCTGATGGTACAAAACAAAAAGAGCATGTCCTGGGACAAAAGGTTCATCTCTTCTCTATCAGCAGTTCTTCGTCTGTCAGATGGGAAGCCCACTTGCTGGAGTCCTGCATCACAAGCCTGCCCTGGGATCCTGCAAGACACATGAGGGTGGAGATTGCTTAAAAACCCGCTGGTCTTGGTGAAGACACTGTCAGAGGAGTACTTTTCTCTACAGTCTGTAAGAGACTTATTTTGAACTTTGGAATATATAAAGGAGTTTCTTTGCAGCCCACATCTTCTAGGAAGTAACACAGACTGCAAACCAATGATCCATATCCTGCCAGGTAAGAGCTATGCCCTAGAAGCTAGATGAGAGCTCCTCCTGTCATGAAAGTACTATTTATTCCCTTTTAGAAGACCCATTTTGTTTCCAAGAGTTTACCCATTAAGTAAAAATAAAACAAAATCAGCTCTATGAGCTTGTAAATTGGTCTATTCTGTTGACAGCAGACAATGATAAAGAGAAGGTATTAAGAGCTCTAGATAGTCTAGTTATCATAAACACAGGACTGTGGTTTCCATGGGATTGCTAAATGAAGGAATCTTTCAAATTATAGAGTTTGGACACCAAACCCACTCTACTTGTGTTGAATGCCACAGACCACAGTTTAAACACTTTGGACCTATAGCAGTCAACGGGTAGACTGCCGAGGAAGACCTGCAGGGTCTGAAGAGTAAGATGGAGAGGAAGGGAGAATTCTAGAGACAGGACTGGGTGTGGCACTACCCCGGTTGCTGGAAAGTGGAGGTGGCAAGGCTCGGGAGGGATGACCCATGATTGGCTAAGATCCTCAGGCAAAGATCAGGAAGGTCACAGGTTTAGCAGTTGGTTTCTGATCTGTTTGGTGAAACAAAATCACCCTGGCTTAGTTTTTAGAAAACCGACCACTAAGCTAAGAACCAATTCCAGGCAAGACCTCTGACAGTTGCACAGGTGTAGTCGTACTGACTGTCTTTTCTGGCTCTCTGCTCCCTGACTAGTCTGTACTGGGGCTGTGCTGTCTCTTGCCTGGTACAAGGGAAAATACCCTCTGGTTCTGAGGTCACTCACACATGGTTTGACACGTTTGTAGCTATTTCACAGAAATGTAAAGCACTTGTGATAAAACAGAGCCGATGACTACCATCGACCCAAGGCTCTCGAAGCACATTTTCTCATGCCGTTTGCCAATAAATAAGTTATCTTTTCCACTTCCACCCAGAGGACCCATATACAAAGTCAGATCTGGAAGGGACCTTAGGCTTCATTTTCTAATTTGCCATCCTCAATTTTAAAGATGAGAAATGGAGTCCATTAGGGATGACCAGGGGTTCAGGTGACCTGCCATGGCCACAGGTGGTTAGTGGCCAAGCTGATGAAGGGGTGCTAGTTCCCTTTGTTCTTTACGAAGCCCCAGGATGCAGTGTGAGTGCTCTTAGGAGTGGCGCTGGGACACCCATCTCTGCTCTTTCAAGGTCCCCTGGGATTGTGGTTTTTGATTTCTTTGTCCTTGTTCGGGATTGTCATCTGACATAACTAAGCTCCAAACCCTCAGAATCAGAATCGCTCAGAAATTTATGAGGTTGGCTTGACTTTCATATGAAATAATGAAAGATCATTTGTAATTTTAAGGCATTCTGCTGGCGTCAGATGTGATTATATGAATATCTACCATATAACAAACATCATCCATCCACTTTTTTCTTTTTTGGCCTGGAGCACTTTAATCCCTAGGTTGGCCTTAATTAATTTCAGGCATATGATTAATATGTTAATCACGCCCTCATTCAGTCCTTAGCACTTAATTGTCCTACAATTTCTTGAACTCCAGTTGTGCCCCATACTCCAGGCTCAGCGGGGTTTTGGTGGAGAGGATGTATCTCTACCACATTTTGAAAAATCCCCATTCCAGCAAAAGATAAACTGAAGGTCTGATCACTATAGTTACCAATCAATTCCAGAGGATAATTAATAGGGAGCTCTGCTAATGTATAGAGCCTGACACAACTGACAAAACCTCAGATGAATATGCAATTTCCTAGGAAGCCAACTATAGTGTAAAATTAGAAGAAATGTGATTTTAGCCTTTGAATCTTCAGAATGCATGTACGTGAGTGTGGCCCTCAGCGGGGGTAGGGGTAAGTATATAGAGTAGCCTTAGTGTGCAAGGACAAGGTGTGATCTTTGACAAAAAGAAGGCTTTTAAATCCATTGGTGTAACGGGACTTAAGTTGTCTAAGTCCAAGTTCACATTTCCGTTCCTGTCGATTCCACAGGTGAGCTGTCTCCGCAGCGATCTGCTAGGGCATCCTGGGGAATAAGCAAAGAAGGAAATAAATTAAAGTTCTTATTTCAAGAAATTCTTTCAGAATGCAACCCCAAGTGTTCGTGTTGTCTTTGTTATTTTGCTCTGTGAGGATTTTCTCAGTCTGCCTGTCTGGCTTGATGGATAATCTTTCCAACGTGGAGGAATATTTCAGACTGGAAACCACAGTATCTGAGGCATTAGAAAAGCTCAAAGAATTCATTTTTCATACCTGCTGCAATGTGTTAATGACCAAAGGTTACACAAAACACAAAGTATTCGCGTCTCCTGATACGGAAATTTAGTGAAAATGCTTCATGCCATTTTCCATTGCTGTTCCAAGATCACATCTGTTTGGAACTGAACTGTAGCATGTGTGCTGGGGAACCTGTATGAAATTAACTTTTATAGCTGCCTTTACAAGCAGGATCTTTTATTGTCTACAACTTGGCTGGGATTCAGGAAGTTCCCCAAATGATTTATTGTCATATGTGCCTATTCTATGGCGGCTGATGAAACTGATATATTATTGAACATATGCAGTTATTCTGGCCAGAGACAACAGATCATCTAACTCTTTTATCCAAAAGGATCGAAGAATTCACATTATGGAAGAGAAAAAAAAGTTGAGTACTTTGTTTTAAGCAAAATAATTACTTGCAGAAGCACAACATTTGTTACCAATCCTATACTTCTTTTCCATTTGCCAAAATAGTAAAACTTATTAGAATCTAGAATACGTTCTTTAATTCGATACTTAAGGTAATATTTCCCCAATAAATGTTGGAGCACATTCTTATAATATCTGGGATGGTTAGTTCAGTTTATTAGACCACGATATTAAGAATCAAAGGTAACGAATTTAAATTTCTTTCGTTTTACTTAATGCAAAGAAAAAAAAATAACTGAAACAAAAACTTCGTTTTTAGTTTAAAAGAGGCCACTTTCATCCAATCAGTCATTTTTCAAGTGGTTGCAAAGAGGAATTTGGTGAAATGATAGGTGATAACAATAGTCTCACTTGTTGAAAAACTCTAGAGCATGTTTTTCTGCTAATGATTCAGAACTTCATACATGAAAGGCCAGGATCGTTAACTAACCAACATCAAGAACAACACAACATTTGATTAAATTTGAATATGTGGAAGAAAAAGTTACTCTAGGATCTGCATTTATAACATATAAAATATTTAAGCGTTTGGCAAAACCTGGAGCTTCTGGACTCGATGTGTATTCTCTCCGCCAGGTAGCTAATTGACACATTCAATTTCAACTGGATATGAGTAGTCAGATCTGGGAGTTCCAGGTGGATTTGGAAATGAAGTTGCAAGACTCCAGATCATACAAGGCTGTGTTAACTAGGGAGAAGATTTAGATTCTAGCTACAGTGTTAATTGAAAACATTTGATTTATATTGCTGGTGGAAAACAAAACAACACGAAATCTTTAGGTATTATATAAATATTGTCTAGTGGGTGTTTTATAGGATGAAGATCGGGGTAGTTACTCTACAAGGAATGAGACACAGTTTTGGTTTTTTCCCTCTTGACAATGTAGATACCCACTTCTTGGGAACAGAATTTGGAGGCTGTTTTTGGGATTCTGCCAGATTTATACGAATCCTCTTTATTCCAGAGCCTTTTTCCTTTAAAGTGGAAGTGATTTTTGTGTTTAACACCTTACTCATCTTCATAAGGAGTTTAGGTAGCAACAGAAAGCATTAATTTTCTAAAAACAGGAACTGGATTTTAAGGAACTTAGCAGCATTGGTCACAAAACTATTTAATCCCTACAATTCTGGCACTAAGGGCCTCTCTGTGAGCTGACCATGGAAATAATCAGTCCTCGTCAAGTAAGTACACTGGTTATATTCACAGTTTGCTTTCCCCACCCTTGGTCTGCTAGCACGGATGGTTCGACAGAGCTACATGTTAGTACGTTTCCCAGACAGGTGAGTCAGCTCCAAATAGTGAAATCATCTTTCGTAGTTGTGGACAACTATAGTTACTGGGTCACAACAGTAAGACCTCATACCCCAACTGGTCATGCTTTGCATACCCCCCACTTGAGGATGGCAGCAAACATTCTGAGTGCACATCACTCTGCCAGGTACTTGGTCTTTGTTTATAAAGAAGGATAGCACATTTTCAAGGGAATTGGAAACAGTTGAATGTGGGTAATGTTAATGTGGTGTAAAACTTCAAGTGGCATATTACTAATGCCAAAGAACAAAGCAATTGAGGATCTGGTAACTAATTACTAACAGCGCTGTCACTATTTCATTTAAGTGCGAACAAGAATCATATGTTCTTATAGTTCATCCTTATCGATGTACTTAGCCTTACTGGTAAAATGTGATAATGAGCATCTAGTTGATTATTAGAAATGCAGTAATCTCCTCCTGATAGCAGTATTTTGTGTCCCTCCCCAGAAGCCCTGGGGGGCGTGGGGGTGGTGGGCCTGTGGGGAGGACAGCTGACATTTTTTGAATACATGAAACATTTTGGTATCTGTTGTGATTTAGAAGCACCATCACAGACTTGAGGTAGGAGACCCCCTGATAATCTGAAGCTGATGACACTGTGATTTGGTGCTGTGAGAAGCTGCTAAGGCTACTAAATAGAGTAGCCAGGACTTCCCAAAGAGACACTGCCCTCCCTGGAAGGTCTGAGTCTTACTATAAAAACAAAATAAATAAATATTGGTGAGTGTAGGGAGCTATATTAATTCAGGAATTTCAGGAAGGGGTGGGGATGTTAATATTTCCTCAAGATCAAATCAGCAACTGTGGATACCTGGATTTTTGTTTGTTTCATTTGAGAAGTTTGAGATGTGCCTAATGCCCATGATAGGAAAAAAGGACCAATTTGGTTGGCTATTGACAGAACCTCTGACCAAAGATTATTTTTCTGTTAAAACATAGAAAGGGATGCTGAAGATATAAGGGTAGAGTAAACAAAAGAACTAAGAACCACTGAATCCTAAAATGTGAAGCAGGATGGGATGTAAAGTTCCCATCTGCCATTTTATTTATGATAAAGCTGAAGCCCGAAGACGTTAAGATCTTGTAGTGGGAGAATTAGAATTAGAATCAGCCTTCTAAATTCCAGTCCAATATTCTCTTCAGTCATTTCTCATCAATTCCTTACAAAGATCCAGCTCCTCACCCTCTAAGCCTATCCTTATCGGAAGGCATCTAACTGTAATTTAATTGTTGGATTAATCTCTCTCCAGATAACTGGTCTCCCGCCAGACACATCTCCCTTCTTATTACAAATTAGTAAGTTCACCTTCTGGTATGAATCAATTTCATGTGCCTCTGGGAAACTCGAGCCATTTCCTAGAACCGCTGAACTGGGAATTAGAAAACCTGGGCTCTGGTCTTATATCTGTCTAGCCTTGTAACCTCTCAGATATGTTTTTGTATCTATAAAGTTAGAAGAAAGATTGGGGGATCTCTAAGGGATCTCTCAACTCCAAATTACTAAGACTGTATTTAAACACAGCTGAAAGGGAGACGATGGGGTTACTTCCTGGATAGAAAGGGGACTGTCTTTTTATGTGCAAATGAGCACTGGATTCCAGAAGGGAGAGTGACTGAGGGAAATGTACCCAGGTACCTGACAACACCTGCCAGTAAAATTGGGAAAGACCTAAGAATCCTTTGAACAAAATGATATTCAGATGAAAGGAATCATTAATGAACCAAGTTAACAAAATTTAATATTAAATAACAAAAATCCAACTGAGTTAATTTTAAAGATAGAATTGGCTTTTTCTAAATGATGCTTGAATCAGGCAGCATCCTGTGTAGGAAGGAGAAATGTGGCCCAAAAAGCTGCACAAGATGAAAGGTTCTTATAGTCAGAAAGAGGACAAGACAAGGGAAGAGGGAATTATTTCAGATGTGGGTAACCTACCTAGGGAATGGAAAAGATCTTGTGACAGATTACCTTTTTTTTTCATGTAAGGAATGGAAAAGTTTACCTCATTGGTGCTTACCAGAAAATTCCATACTGACCCACTAGGACTACATTCCTGGGGAAGGTTGAAATAGCACTTAGGTTAAGTATTAGGTCTTGGCGGCCTTAGCACAAGCAGCTTCATTTTGAGCCTTGTTTTCTTTTTTAACACTAGGTTGAGCTCACTGAGGATCCATTGGCTGAGGATAAGTTAGAAACACGTTCTTTGAGTGAATTCGAGTGTGTTTCAATAATGTCACGAGATAAAGTTATTCCATGATTACATACATTTTAAAACATTGGGAAATTGGTTTCTTTATGAGGACTTCTCAATCCCTTCACTGTGATAAAATACTCTGGGAGTAGCCAAGGCACAGAATTTCCCAGATTTATTGGACCATGGAACAAGTTATTTTCCGGGGCATTTGCCAGGGAATGCTGTCCTAGAGCAGACCTGGAGAGAGAGGAGAAAACAGGATGACCAGGACTTCTGAAGGGATGTGGGTCAAGAACAGCAAGGTGAGCACCAGAAAGGTGAGAACTAAGCATAATCAGGGTCCTCCGACATATACCGGAGCAGACTAAGAGCATCACCTGAGCCCAGGAATGGAAGTGTGAGGTGGTAGGAATCTATGGGAGCAACCATGACCTTGATGTGACGGCGTGGCTGAAAGTTCCTGCCTTCTGCAAGGAGAGAGGGCACTAACAAGAACTCTTCGACTGTCTAATATTTTCAATTGGATCAAGTTAATTGCGTTACTTAAAAAGTTTCTGGTTAGTTCTTAACCTGGTCATGGCACATACAGTAGAATACCCTCACTGTGAAGCAAAGATTAATTTTCATGTGAATTTATGGGCAAAGATTAATTTTTGAATGCATGGTGTGAGCGAAAGAGAGCCTCAAATAAGCCCTTGGGTGTAGACATGCGGACTCTTTGGTGTAAGGACTGGGGGTTTCAATGGGAAATCCATGGGTGTGCATCTGAGGATTGGGGGATGCATGTGCACAATTTGGGGGGAATGTGTGCATCTGCTGGTATTTTTCCACCAGTGTAAATGGCTTTCATCAAATTCTTCAGTGAGTCTACAATTGAAAAAGCAGTCAAAAATACCTTACTGGGGCTCATTTTGCAGAAGGAAGAAGATGAGGAATGAAATCTTTTGTTTTTATCTCTGGTTGCAGGCAGGGAAGTTCACCTGAGCGCTGGTGAGCGATCGGTAGGACGGAGACTCCACTGGGGGAGACTTGACCATTTGTTGCAGGGTTGCCTCTGCCCAAGATGGAAGCAGATCTTATAATAAATATTCCATTTTTCATTTTATAGGTAGAGCAGTAACAATACAATTGATTCATAGTGGTCTACAAATTGAACATTTGCACCAAAAGCCCTGACTCTGGTAAGAAATAGTCATCATGAATTTGTTACATGTCCCATAGATCTCAAAAATCAGAAATGAAGTTTGGTTTTACACATGCAATAATCATGAAAGCGTTTTTTTTTGTGTGTGTGTCTGTTCAGTTTTACATCATGCTTTTGCCTTAAATATGACAAAGATTTTGAATCAAGAGCATTTTTATTTTACCTTTTAGAAACACGGTATAATTTATCTGCATGATTGCATTTTAATTAGCACTCCCATTGCCTATTTAAACATGCAAAGATATAAAACCCACCAACCAAGTAAGAAGACACAATACCGAGGTGTTTGCTACCGTGCTGTTATTGAGCACTGCCTTGGGACAAACCCTGAACCGGATTCAAGTTTCGTAGTGTGAACTGGTTCAAAATCAACCCATTTGTATGCATAATATTTTACATAAGGGTTAAGCTGCCTTAGAAATTGTTGATAATTATGGATCCTGGCACGGCTCTGAGGATCTCCAAACATTCTTTGCGAGTAAATCAGCCCTTCCCACAATTTAAAAACAAATGTGTAAAGAGTTTTATAGAGGCATTTTACACAAGTCTTGGGTGGTTAGGTGATGATCCTTGAGAACCTAAAACCACATCAGAGTCCATCTGTCATGGATGGGGAGGGCGGGGGGAAGATGAAAACCACAGAATGGGCTGAGTTTGGGAAGGAGGCTCTTAACGCTCTTGCTAGCACAGCAGAGATGGTGCTTCAGTGTGGTGTGTGCTGCTGTTCAGGGACTCTCCACTTTTCGAAATGCACATGAAGCTATTAGAGATCAGAAATAAAAGCGAAGTAAAGAGAATTTGCCCTTCTGGATCCAACCTTGGAAGCCCAAGCTTCTAATACCTTTCAAAACCAAGACTTTTGTGGGCTCGGCTAATGGGTGCTCATTAATTCAGCCTTCCCAACAGTGGCCACAGGGGATCAGGGAGTCGTGGCTCAGAGCCCATTCTGTCCACCAGAAATCTGTTCTCAAAATTAGATTGATCATTGTTTAAATAGTAAGTAATAGTAAGTCTGAATATCTGCAGACTCTTCTGTCATGAAATAAGAAATTGGCGATTATATGGTCTGCTCAATAACCAGCTAGTCAACTAAAAAGTAGGATTTATTAGAATAAAATACCTAAATCTTCCTCTTCAGTTACATTGTGAACAAAAATCATTGACAAAGTCAGATAACCATGTAACTTTGAAGGAGAACCTGAAGCAAACTTAGAACTCAGAAATTTAAGCCCAGCTGTTTAGCAGCTCTGCGATCATTTTTTTGTGCTATCTCATTGAACAGAACCATTCCTGGAACAGAAATCTTATCTTATGGTGGAATACATAATCATGCTTTTTGCAAAGCAGAACATTTCCAACTTTGCAATAGATCATTATGAGGTCCGTTGCAAATCATTTTGTAATGAAATCTCAGTTAATAATTGTACGTGTCCGTAGTATTCTGGGACCTCTGTTTAATAAACAGAGAGACTTGACCTCTGAGCTCTTAATGCCCAAACAATGCACATCCCACTCAATATCTGACATCACTGATGACAGGGGCCCTAGCTGACGACTTACTTTCCCATCTCCATCAAACTCCTCATAAAAGGGGAACAAAAAAAGGGTGACAAGCTAGGATCTTCATTCATCTCGACTCTTCTCCAAGGCGCTGACAAATGAGAGGAAAAGCAGAGACTTCCTGCTCTTTCTCTTTAAACCCATTAAGCGTCTCTGGTAGGCAGGCCCGCTGTGGCCTCCTTCTCCCAGGCCGCTGCCTGACGTGCAGGCTACAATGGGAGAGGCAGGCAGGTGGCCAT
>PVIJ01005251.1:42013-106143 GCA_004024925.1 Scalopus aquaticus
CCCCCCCAAGTGTCTCCTATTTGGTTTCCCTAGAGTCCTGTTATAAGTGAAACCATTCGATATTTTTCTCTTTCTTTCTGGCTTGTTTCACTGAGTATGATCCCCTCTAATTCCATCCATGTCGCTGCGAATTACATGTGTTTATCTTCTTTCCATGCTGAATAGTATTCCATTGTGTATATGTACCACATCTTCTTGATCCAGTCATCTATTTTTGGACATCTGGGTTGCTTCCATACCTTTGCTATTGTGAACAGTGCCGCAATGAACATACAGGTGCATGTATCCTTTTGGGTTAGTGTTTTTATGTCCTTTGGGTAAATTCCCAAAAGTGGGATTGCTGGGTCGTATGGAAGCTCCATGTTTAGCAGTTTGAGGAATTGCCATACAGCTGTCCATAGTGGTGGCTCGGTGCATTTGTGAGGCAGGAGCCATCCCTGCAATGGTACCAAGATCCGACCCGTGGGGCTGACTCTTTGGAGTTGATCTGCAGGGACATTGTCTTCTTTCCACCTGTCATCAAGCTCCTGGCTCCGCAGAGTCAGTCTTGTGCCACATTTTTGACTCAGGCCTGGATCTCTGTGCGTGGTGCTTGGGAGCCAGTGCTAAGTGCTACCCGCATCAGATATGCAAGGACTGGGGCTCAGGCTGCCTCCATTTCCTCTGCGACTGGTGCACCCTCTTCCCACCACCCCTCCCCCATACTCGGGTCTTCTCAGGCTGGGCTGAAGCAGGAAGGGAAAGGGTTATAAGAACCAGATGAGATGTCTCATAAGTACAACTGAAGTCACTAATTTTGAGGACTTTGGCTCAAAAGTCTTTTTAGCTCTTTGTTTCCCACCCACTATATTCTCCTAAGCCCTGATTGGGTGGCCAAAAAGTTGTGTGATCTTACACAAGTTACTTGCTTGTGTTTATTGATCTTGGCTCCTGGTTCCTGCCACAGAACTCCTAGAACCGTGTAATTTACTAGGAGACAAGAGTACCAGGAGCATGTTATGTTCTAATATCTGGTCTTTGACCTTGGTTCTTGACACAGAGCTCCCAGAGTGCTTCAAAGTCCCTGGGTGACAGAGGTGTCTTTTGTTCTAATGAGGTGACCCTGGGGTGGTTCCTGGCTGGGGCTGGCCACCAGGAAGACCAAACCATGATTAGAAGCTTGGAATTTCCAGCCTCAACCTCCATTCTCCAGAGAGTTAATGACTAAACATGATGAAGCCTCCATAAAAATCCCAAAGCATGAGGTTCAGAGAGCTTTTGGGTTGGTGACCACGAGGAGGTGCCTGGAGCTGGGAGGAGGCTTGGAAACTGTTTACTTCCTGTATAATGAACAGGTAAACAGGAAGTAAACAGTTTTCCTGAGCTTTGTGAGCCAATCTAGTGAGTTAACCAAACCCAGGCTGGGGGTGTGGGGGGTTGTGGGAACTTCTGATTTATACTGGTGGGCCAGAAGACTTACTGTTGGTGTCTGAAGTGGGGCAGGAAGGGCCAGTCTTGGAAGAATGTGCTCCCTAACCTGTGGGCTCTGCTATATTTGCAAGTGGAGAGTATCACAATTGAGTTAAATTGTAGGACACACAGCCGGTGTTGCGGATTTGCTTGGTGGGGGAAAAACTTACAGACATCTGTTATCAGAGGTGTTGTGAGTGCAAGAGCAGAGGAAAAACTCAGGTGTGTGGGTTTCCTTTACACTTACATTCTCTGAGTTTCAGTTTCTTCATTGGTTGAATTGGAGTGGTTCTGTGGTTCTCAAAGTTCCGGACCAGCAACATCAGCATCATCTGGGAACATATTTGTCAAACAGTTTCTGAAGTCCCAACTGAGACCTACTGAATCAGACACACCATGTGGGGTCCAGCAATGATGTGGCTGTAACCAGCCCTCCCGGAGAGGCTTATACACACCCAGACTTGAGAACCTCTGGAATGTTTCTGGCACTGGCATTTGTATGACTCTTATTTCCAGGGCAGTGAAAACCCAAAAGCTACACACACATGCTAACGTTTCTGGAGTGAGACTTGTCCGGTGCATTGCTGTGAGCAAACTTGCCAATGGCCAAGTGAAGAATGATAGTCATGTGATAAAAGGAAAACCAAGAAAGGTGTCTTAGCTTGGCAGGTTAAAACCTTCCCATTCAAAAATCTCCATCCTCTTAAGTGGAACAGAAATGATTTCACAGTACAGTGATAAGTGCTCACCGTCTGTTGGGTGCTCGAGGAGGACTTCGAAGCACACATTTTCTTGCTCTGAAAAGGGAACTGAAGTTCTTTTTTTCTTACCCAGAAATGAGTTCTCTGTTTGATAAGATGCCTAGAGAATGCTAATAAGTGCTGAGCAGCCTCACCCGGTCAAGTCACAGCTATGCTATGGCTTAAGGCTAGAAAGGAGGGCCCTTCTGAAGGTGGTATCAGAGTTACTGTGGGTAAGTTCTGGCCCCAGGCCCCAAGGCAGATGCAATTTCTTCTGTTCCTTATGTTCCTCTCTCCTTTCTCCTTGCTTATCTTTTGGGGCTCAGTACAGACTCTTGTGTGTGGGGGTTACTTGGGATCCTCCCCAATTGGGTCAGGAGCCTCTCTTTAGTCGCCACTATGCCCCTGTGCTTACGTGCCAGCCAGCGACAGTGCGTCACCACTGCCACTCTGCTCCTCATTTCCCCACTGTCCTGCAACCGTCCCAGGCCTGGTAGGTTCATTGTTGATGCGGGAAAACAGAAAGAGACTCTTGGAGACTTCGGGATCTCTAACATGCCTTTAATGAATGAAGGAACCGGACACACGGCAGACCAGCAGGGAGGGAGGCGGGCAGGCAGCGACCAAACCTCCTAGCCTGAGATGCTCCCCTCTCTCTCTCCCTGTCTCTCCATGATGATCTCCCCCGTGATCTCTCCTGTAATCTCTCTCATGATCTCCCCCTTCTCGGTGTTCTCCGGCTTCCTGGCCCGGTGTCCGCAGTCATGGGCATGCGCGCCCTGTGCTTGCCCTCCCAAGCACTTTTTGCAATGACATGATATCACTTGTGGGTCATGAAACCTGGGAGGAAAACAAAGCTGCAGGTGGCTGCTGCAGAGGCTGTTGGTGGGAGGTGAAAAAGAGCCTGATTAACCCCATATTTCTTACACCCACTTAATGGGGCTCCCCGAGGATAGGGGTTGTCTCAGCATTTATTTTGCATTCAGGGTCTAGCAAGGCATCTGGCACAAAATAGCATCTATTGTTACCTACTGCAGTGTGGCTCCAGGCTGTGCCAGTCTCCGTGAGAACATTTGATTGTTCACTCTTTCGTTTATGCCTTCATCGATAAGATATCTACTGCCCTGCGAGTAGACATTGTCCAAAGGTCAGCTGTCAAGGTACTCTCACGGACTCAGAAAGGAGCTGTGGCTCCCTCTCAAGCATCTGAGGACCCGATGGCACCTCCTGTCCCCTTTTTTTGGTTGGCACCTCAAATGCAGAAGACCAGCTCACAGCCCTTCAGATTGACTGAGCTCTTCCAGGTGCATCCTTCAATGGAGAGAGTGTGTGCCTTTTATTCCCACTCCCTGCCCCCATTTTTGTCTACTTCCCAGGCAACCAGCTTCACATGTTTGTATGTATTACCCAATTTGCCTGCATCCGGTGAAGCATGCATTTGTGCTTCGTGAACATGTGTTTTACATTTACAAGAGTGGTATGGAGAAACCTCAGCTCGTTCCTGCTTTCCCGCGCTGCACGTTAACAGGTGTCTGTGTTGCTCTGCACAGCATGCCAGTTTCACCCATCTGCTGCCATAGTGTGGGCACCAGCCTTGCTCCAACTCTGCATCGCCACAAACACCACAACGAGCAGCCTCAAACACATCTCTGTTGAGCGACAGGAGAAGGCTGGGCAACTTGCTGAGGACTCAGGCAGGACTTCTGGGTCACGGTGTTTGCATGTTGGTTCTCTTTCGAAGGTTTTCTAGACGTTCTAGATTGGCAGGAGAGCCTTCCCAATATTCCAGATTGTACTACCTTGTCTATTTGACATTGTCAATCTCTAGCTTTGTCCATAGTGTTCTTTGTTTAGAAAATAATACTTTTATTTCTTCTCCAAAATGTGTTACAGAGATTGGTTTGGACTGACCCTAAATGATCCTTTGATTGTGAGTTTTCACCCTACTGTAATTTTGTTATGTTTTGAGGTCTGGCTGTAGATAACATCACCCACAGGTGGAACTCAGCATGACTAAATGAGTTAATCAGTGGAGGCTTCATGCAGAGAAACTCCTAAATGACCATAAAACTACCTAAATGTCAGTTCATTTTGGAGATAGGGCTACAAATGTTGTAAATAGTAAATTGTACACATTTTCAATAACTGCTGTAAATAACCAAAACAAGAAAAGAGAGGAGGTATTTGTGATCTTGGGTCTTGGGTCCAAGTGAAAGAACCAAATCGGGGTTCCCAAGGACAGGCTATTTACACTTCTTAGAATTCAAAAACAACCCTCCTATTGGCCCTGTATCTTGGTTTGTAGGTGGTGTGTTAGAGTTAGCAAAGATTATAGGGGTGTATGTATTTTTAACTATATTCAAATTCCTTGGTATATGTTAAGAGTCGTTATGAGATAGCATCAATAAACTCATTTGCTCCTCCTATAGCAGAGTGGTCCCCAGGAAAAGTTCCAGGTTGCCTGTCCCCTCAGGGAAGGATGGAACTGAGCAGAGAGGAGGAGAAGCTGGAGAGGAGAGTGGAGAAAGAAGGAAGAAGGGTGGAGAGCCAGAAGGAGACCTGGGGGAGGCACTTGGAGCAGAGAGACATGTGAAGAAGCTGCACTTGCTTTTGGCCTTGGATTGGTTGAAACAGATGTGGGGGTAAGACCCACAGGGAGGTTAACAATGGCAGCTTTTGTCTTGATTTTGATCCTTCTGTCCCAATGTGCTGGACCCCTTTTGCCCCTTTCCTATGGGTCCCTACCAGGAAGTGCCTTAGACTTGTGTCAGGCTTTTGGGCCTAGGTGATCCTGCTTTGGGCCAACCCTGTTTGGGCATTTACCCACAAGGGGATGGATAACTTTGGGTGCTTGATTTAAAAACTATTTTGTCTGTTCTTTACCTTCTCTTCCCTTTACTGCACACTAGTTGTATCAAAATTTCTTTCCGTTAAAGGTCTTACCCACTAGAGTATCTTTTTTCTGAATGTGGCGGATAGCAGAACCTATTTAGAACAAACAGGTTTGGGATTCCTGGAGTAACCCTCCTGTCCTGTAAAACTCCCACCTCCTCCCCATTTCTCAATGAAAATCCACATCAAATTCCATACTACAGTTCTCCTTAGTATGACATGTGTGAGCACAGGCTGGTGTCATTGACTGGAAGGAACCTCTACTTGAGGCACTTTTACCTACACTCAAGACCCAGTCCAAGTTGCATCCATCTATGAATGCACCTCCCCCCCAGGCCCTCCCAGGTTGGGTTTCAGGTATCGCATAAGTTGCAATGTTTTGTGCTTATGTCTGCTTGCTGCAGCTCCCGCTTAGATGCAACCTTTTTGAGGAAGAAATTAGGTTCAGTGCATCATGTCCCAACAGAATGTCCATGGAGGCTCAATAATTCTCTCCAATGTGAGGAAAATCTGCTTTTTTGCCCATTAAACATCTGTAGTTCAGATCCTCAAGTTTTTTAAATATTAACTAAACTGCTGAGTAAATCCATACTCTTGTGCCACTGGTTTAGTATGGAAAGTCATCCAGATGATATTCATCTCTTAACAGGAAATTTCTGGAAACGGAGGTGTCATAGTAATAGGAATGATGCTTCTGGGATTTCAGAAAGCAACATGGCAGCCAGAAAGCGGGGGAGGTTACACTGGTCAACAGTGAGATCGTTACTGACTTAAAAAGGCCCTGATCTGTAGTATCTTGGTGTGCTGAACATGAATATAACTCTGAAAATTTTTTATTAGCTCTCGTTCTGAAGATATTTCATATAATTCATTTGATATGTTTCACTGTGTAAATTTATCCAATAGGACTGCAACAACATCCTAAATCAGCCTAGAATGACATAATATTGCATCACATTGCATAATACCATCATTATGCACACATCATCCAGAGCTGATTGCATCATTTTCTGATGTAATGCAATACTACTGCCAGGCGGCTGCTGAAATAAGCTGACGTCAGCAGTGCACTCTAGAAAGCCTTGTTGGAAAGGTTGAGCATTGAAAATATTTCAGACTTTGTGCGAGACAGTTGAAGCTACTATTCCATAGAACTGTTATTATTTTATCCATTTAGGCACAATACAGAACAGTAATGCCTCGAAAGTGCATTAATAGCGTGGGCAATTTCTGCTCTATTTGCGGGGAAGTGACATTTGCCAACCAGAAGAAAAGGATCACTTCTCAGGTGAAGAAGACTTATCATCTTGACTTTGGAATCAAAGTTGGTGACCAAGACAAGCTTTGGGCCCCACATATTTGCTTTGCTGCACGGACAACACAGCTTTCACAGTGGTTACATGGCAAAAGACCATTGATGCCGTTTGCAGTCCCCATGGTGTGGAGAGAGCCAAGCAACCACAGAAAAGACTGTTACTTCTGCTTGGTTCCTCCTCTTTTCGGTGGAATAACAAAGTCAGAGAAGTCGAGAATAGTCTACCCAAACATTCCATCTGCATTGAGACCAGTTCCATATGGTGAGGGACTTCCTATTCCAGAACCTCCAGCAGAATATTCTCTTGATTCATCTGATGAGGACAAGGGTGAACCGACCTGTTCTCCTGTTCCATCAGCATGCAGGGATCCAGATTTTCACTGTGGTGCATCATCAACCCCACAAAGACTAACACAGGAAGAACTAAATGACCTGGTTCATGATTTGGACTTATCCAAGAACAAGGCAGAATTGCTAGGATCAAGACTCCAACAATGGAATCTTCTAGAAGAAGATGTCACAATTACTTTATATTGAAAGTGCCACCAGCAGTTGGAACCTTTCTTCAGAAAGGAAAGTACTCTGGTATTCTGTTCCGATATTGAGGGCCTCATGAATGCCTTAGAAATCACTCATGACCCACAAGAATGGAGACTATTTCTAGACTCTTTGAAACTGAGTCTTAGGGCTGTGCTTTTGCACAATGGAAACCATCTTCCATCTATTCTATTCCTTAACAGTTGTACAAGAGACAAGTGAAGAAATCTAAAAAGTAGTCTATGACTTGATTTTTTACAGGTATTAACCATAGGCCTATTACTATTGGCATGCATTTTGTGATGTAAACATCCATTTATTGCAGATTACAAAAAAAAACTAGAGTCAAAGTTAGAATTTGACTGTCATATTCGTTTTGAGCACATACAAATTGATAGGAAATGACTAATTTTATGTCAGTAACATGACTTTTGTAAAAATTTGTTGACCAGTGTTATTGGTATCAGGCAGTCCCTTTCCATGCCATTCAAATGCTCTTGCCTCTGTAAGTGTTGATATTTAGGGATGTCTTTGCTATTTTCAGTGTTAAACTTGCCCCAGACTCCCAGGCTTCATATTGGTAGGTTTCTCAGTAATGTGGGTGGATAAAGATATAGCACATGAAATTTTTGAGAAGTTATTTGGATATGGGTCAAATTTCGTCATGACAACATGTATCCATACTTTCATCCTGAGTAAAATGTGTTTGGTGATATATTTTATTGCCAAAAGTCACTATTTTTCATCCCAACATGAAAAAAAGGAGAAGAAAGAGAAGGAGAAAGGGAAAAAAGGAAGAGAAAGTGGGCAAAAGGTGGAATCTTGGAGTGTGTCTGAATGCAGTTTCTGCTGTGCACACGTCTGGCTCACACTCTACATACACGGGTGTGCCCGCACACGGACACACATATTTTCAGAGAGACTACAGTGCAAACACACGCTTTCGGCATCTCAGCTTTACAACAAACCCTACGCAGAAATTTTCCAAGGAAAGCAAATAATGTCAGGTTTGAGGAAAGAGCAGGGATCTGCTGTAGTAATAGTTTCCCACAAGGCAGCCTTCTGGGCTGAAAGCAAAGGCCTTGTGGAAAAAGAAAGTGCTCAGATGGCTTCATTGGGGCTTTAATGAGAGCCTTTCCCCTCTCACCACCCTCCAGGCCTCCTCCCCACCTGGTTATTTTCTTTAGGAGGCCAGTCAAGGGCCCTGTGCTGGGGAACACTGAGAGAATGTTAACAATTCAACTCCACCAATTAATTGTGGGCACTTTCTCCAGCCTGCTCAGGAGGGCCCCTCTCTGGCAGGCTGCTGAGAACATAATGATGTGCCTCTCCATTGAGAAAGCTACCGGTGTGCTCAGCAGGAGCTTCGGAATCCTTGGGGCTAAATAGCCGCTCCTTGGGCATGTGGGATAGAACCTACAACCAGTCTCCACTCACAAGTGGGTGTGAGTAATTCTGACATGGTAGGGAAATGTGAAGAGGTGTCTCCTCATCAAAGAGAAGGCAAAACCCACGGACAGGAGAATGTACAGACACGCTGGGTTCAAGTACACATGTGCACACTCCCTCAGCCTCTTTACCTCCCTATTGATGAATGAAAGGGCCCACTGAAGAGACCACGGGACTGTGGGGTTGGCATCACATCCCGGATCTGCCTGGGAGTTTTAGAAAGAGTTGGTCTGTTGGGGCCTCCCTGGTGGTGCAACGGGTTAAGCGCAGCGCTGTGGAGCTATGGGCAGCTGCAGCGCGAGTTCGATACCTGGCCAGGGAGATTCCCACATGGCGCAGCAGACCTCTCCTGCCTCGCCCGCTGCTCCCCTCAGCAGTGTATTTCTGTCAATCTGCCTGTTCTGCTCGCCACTCTGTCTCTGGTGAACCCTCTCACCATCCCACACCTCTGGACTGCACCCCAGCTTGTATGCATAAATAAATAAATCTTTTTTTTAAAAAAGAAAGAGTTGGCCTGTTAAGTCACTCCAATACATTTGAGGATTCCTGATACTGAGCCTCTGTGTGGGGAGACACCTCAAGAAAATGCCTTTATATGGAGCTCACTGTCTGGTTTGGGAGGTGAAGTGTGAACAGACTTAAGGACGACTGAGGACAATTAAGTACTAAGTGTCACGAAGAGGGAGAGCTGCTTGTAACCCAGTTCATGTCACGGAGGGGCAGGAAGGAAAGAGAAGAGAATTGGATTTCCTGGAGACGCCTCTGTTTTTGCCTAATTGGCTATGATGGGTATGTTTGCCCCGGAGTAACACACAGTGGTTTAGGAGAGGAAGTGGTGAATACTGTTGTGAAAATGGGACATGCCAAGAGCCCTGGAGAAGCTGGTTTGTTAAATCCAGCTGAATTTCACTGTAAACTTGATGTAAAGGCAGGATGACTCAGGGAACACAGGTTCTTCATGGAGCTGCACAGACGGGTCAAAAGGAGGAAGGGATTTCTGGAGCCCTCGGTGACTTTGGCAGACTTTTAATGGTTTCTTATAGGGAGGCAACCAGGTACAGATTTATCTCTCTGTGATGGGAGAATTGCCAGGTAAAATGTGGTCTATGTACACCATCCATTTAAGCACTATGCAGTAATTGGAACAATGAATAAATGTGCAATAGCAACATAATTCTCTTGAAAACATAATGCTAATTGAAAAAAGTAAGAAACAGAATAAAATGTGTAACACAAATCATTTCTGCAAGTTAAAAATAACTTACATCAAAGTACAAGAAACATTGTGCAAGAAACCATACAAAAAGACTGACGTTAAACACATTAGCAAAATTGCCTTTGAGGAGGAGTTAATGGGGAATACATGGAGACAAGGGGTAGGTAAAATGAAAACCAGAAAGACAGACAAGAAGGACCACATAAGGATCAAAGATGACATTGTACTGGAGCTGTCAAGTATGGGTATATGCACCAGAGCTCCACCGCTAAGGCTAAAGAGACGTTTACCTGACTTGGCAGGAAGGACTTTCTTAAGCACCCATTAGAGTTGGGTGACGAAGATCATTAAGCCAGCAAGTACCTGGAGACAGATGACTACCACCCAGTCATCTTGGAGGCAAAGAGAGATGGATGTGGGAGGCGGGGGACGGCAGGCACCATTTCCCAATAGATAAATGGGTGCAGTCCCCATGGAATAGGGCAAGTAGCAGACAGAACTCCCCCCAGGGATTAGAGCCAGCAATAGTGAATTTCAAGGGGCTCTATGGATATCTTTGAGGCAGAAACAAGGTCACTCGTGCATACTAAAAATTTTTAAAAGATCAGACTGTAATGGAGAGAACAGGAAGTTAGTGCCTCTGGAATGGGGTGTTGAGTGGAGGCAGTGGGTAGAGGCAGCAAGGCAGCCAGGAGCAGGCATGGAGGGTGCGGGGTGTAGGGTGGAGACCACCAGTGAAGAGGAAATGAGAATGTTCATGTGCTGCAGGCTCCTGAAGGGTAGACAAGATGCTGGAGGAACAGAGCAGACCGGGCCCTGTCCTCGCGCCGGGGCTCCTTTCTCTCTTACGAAATTCAAGGCATCAGCAATTCCCAGTAGATCGGACCGGAGACATGTCCTGCCTGGACAGCAGGACATAGCCCATGGGGTCTCACAGGTCTAGAAGAAGCAGCAAATGCTCACTTGTCTGTGAAATCACATCTTCTTCCTCACACCCTCCTGAGTATATCCCTTAAACTTTTGATGGCTCAGTTTGTAGGTTGAGTTTTAATCTCCCTTGGGCTCCCCATTTTCCAGGGAGGCTTCTCCATTCTTTGCCTGAAGACTGGAGCCCACCCACATTCCTCAGCATTTAACTCTTAAGTTCTCGCTTTCTCCCCCTTTTCCTCCTCCTCCACTGCGTCCGCCTCTTCTCTCCCCGCTCTGCTTTCTTCTCCCTCTCCTCCTCCTCCTCCTCCTCCTCTTCCTCTTCCTCTCTTCTCTATCACCCACCTCCTTTTTCTTATATAATCATTTTCTGCGGCAGCTTGTGAGTTTAATTACATATCATCCTTCGGGATGCTTTTGACCTTGGGAAAGCGCGGGAAAACTAAGGCCTAGCACATGGTGTAGTCTAGGCTTGCACTGCCAGGTGGCACCGACATGGGCCATCTTTAGGGCCAGGTAGTGTGGAAACTGCACTTCAGTGTGTGCTCTGTGCTTTCTCCCCTGCCAGCTCTCACCACATTAACTCAGCGAAACGTCACGGCATTATTATCCAGTGCAAGACTTTTCTCCTGTCTGGGTGTGCACAGACTTTGTGTATTTTTTGTGTCTCTGTGTTTCAAAAACAATTCGCTAACAAATCGAAAACAAAGAGACTTGCTAGGAGGTTTCGAAAATAGATCACTGATGGAGACAAGCTCAACCAAATGCCCTCTTGTTTTCACCAAAGTGAATCAGGATGACCTTTTCACCCTCTTCAAGAGGATAGTTACAAGAACCAGACACACCACACATGTTAGGGAGATAACAGGAGAGGGGGCAGGAGCGGTGGGAAAGAGGCAGAGACCTCCCCTCCCTCTGGAACAATGATGGGGAGACCCTGCTGGAGCCGTTACCTTTTCCTACTTGATCTTTGACAGAGAGGGTGTTCTCTGCCAGCATGCATGTGTACACACACACACACGCACACACACACGCGCACACGCATGCACGCACACACACTCTCCAATCCTGTGAGTTTCAGAAGTCAGGGAATGAAGGTAAGTTCTCCAGTTCAGGTCGGATTATTTTTAGCAATGGTAGGAAGGTGACCCGCAGGAGCAGGGGGGAAGGCTAGTGTGAGTCGAGGTCTAGTCAGCTGGGGTTGCCATAACGAAGAGCCATAGACTGGGGGATTTAAACAACAGAGACTTATTTCTCACAGTTTTGGAAGCTGAATGTCTGAGATCAAAGTGCCTGCAGATTTGGGTTCTGCTCAGAGATTTCTTTTTGGCTTGTCGATGGCGGCCTTCCAGCTGTGTCCTCACACGGTCTCTCCTTGGTGGCCAAGAGATGAGAGTGCAGGGGGGCAGAGGGAGGGGAGGAGGGAGGGAGACATCTCTCTTGCTTTTCTTGTAAGTCTGCTAACCCCAGTGCGAGGGCCCCATTACCACTACCTAATATTAATTGAATTATTTCCCCATCTCCAAATACTATTGCTCCTCCGGTAACAGGGTGGTCCCCAGGGGAAGGGGAGGTTCCAGGTTCCCTGCCCCCCCCAGGGAAGGGTGGAGCTGAGCAGGGAGAAGAAGCTGGAGAGGAGACAGGAAAACGAAGCAGGATGGAGAGCAAGAAGGAGGCCTGGAGGAGGCAGAAGGAGCAGAGAGACATGTGAGGAAGCTGCGCTCGCTTCTCAGCCTTGGACTTGGACCAGGGACTTGGGGCACATGGAAGGAGACACTTGAAACAGATGTGGCAGCATTTATCTTGATTTTGATTTTGCTCTTTTCCTTCCAGAGTTATCCGGCCATTTCTGACCTTTTCCTATGGGTCCCCACCAGAAGGTTCTTTAGACTTGTGGCAAACTTTTGGGCCTCAGCGATCCTGCTTTGGGCCAAGCCTGTTTAGCTGGTCATTTACCCATGAGGGATGGATAACTTTGGGTGTTGGATTTAAAAATTTTATCCTTTTTCTTGTCTTTGTTGCACATTAATAGTATTAAAGCTTCAGTCTGTTAAAGGTCTTACACACTAGAGTATGTGTTGTCTTGTTATGGCAAGTGGCAAAACCTATTCAGAACAAGCAGGTTTGGGGGTCTTGGGGTACCCCTCACCCTGCCCTATCACACTAGGGTTAGGGCTTCAGTATATAAATTTTGAGGGACACAAGCATCTGGCAACTGGTCAGTGCTCAGCCATACAATAGCTGCCCTTGCTGGCCAGGTGGGGACATCCCTGTGTGTGGAATCTCTGTTTCCTGGAGGCCAGCACCCCTGGGTGGGTGATTGTCACGTGAACTGAATGGAGAGGGAGGTAGAAGTACTTTCTAAGGAAGCAAACTCAAAGGCACTACTGTTCTATAAAAATGTACTGGCGCCTGGTTTTGAACCAGAGAGTAGGTATTGGAACTCTCAAGTTGGCCAAAAGAAAAACCCCCAAACAAAAAACCAAAAATCTCACTTATATTGAATGTTTCTTAAATGAAGCATTTTTATTACATTAACTTAATAGATGTGGCATGTATGTAGATGTAATATAATAGGGGCTTAAATTTTCATCCATTTTGATTTTTAAAAGAGATTTTCTTGGTACCATCTGGAAAACTTCCCTCTATCCATTTAAACAAATTCCTATTTCCTCTTCCCTTCACCTGGTAGTACAACACATTATATGGAATTAGTTATTCTTCCGCAAGAGCCATTTTGTGTAAATTTTTTTCCTTCAATTTCTGTATTTGGAAACAAAAACCTGCTTGTATCAACATTGTTACTTCTGAATTTTGCAGAGGTAGGAAGGGCGATAGCCGGGGAGGGAGAGATGGTAGTGATGGAGGTTGTGTGGCTCCTTGGGTGCCTTTAGCTCCATGCTAGCTAGAGGACTGTGGCTTGATTACCTCTCCATTCAGGGAGCTCACCCCCTTGCATCTGGCTAATGTGAGGTGGAGGCCAGGAGCAGGGCCAGTTCATTCTTTCAGCGGCCACCCACATAAAAAACACTCCCTTCCTTTTTTCTTGGACTTATACCAGTTTCAAGTTTTTTTGTGACTGAGTGGCCACAGACCCCACACCATGGCCCAGCAACTTGAACTTGAGGAGCCATACCTCAGGATTTCAAAAGCAAGTGGGCGTGTATAAGAAGCCATGCCCTCGGCTCAAACTGGGGCTTCTGTCCGACAGCACAGTGTTCTCTCTGCTGCCTTAATGCCTCATTGGTTTGAGGCAAACTGAAGGGCTTGCAGTTTTTGAAAACAAATTCTATTAACACCCTTTTCTTTGAGGGTGTGTTTTTATCCCCGCCATAAGTCAATCACCCGTGTTTATAATCGTTGGGGAGAGTTCCCTCCAGTGCTGTATCTCTCCGTGGCTAAAGATATGGTAAAAGTAAGCCCTTTTCTGCCTATGTATTTAAATTTATAGCAGGAAAATGCCAAATCATCCTTCAGAATGTTGTAAGAACCTGACTTGACCCCAAATTGTACTGTGAGAAGAAACAGATGGGAAAATAAAAGATGTCCTTTTAAAAAGAGACCCTTTCTTCTGTCAAGAGGCTTCTACAGAAAACTCCCCCTGCCCCCGGCCCCCCGCCCCAAGGATGAGACGTGTCCAGAAAGCCCAATGTCACTGGTTGACGAAAGGGGGCTGGTGTAAGAGGCACGACCAGGCCCATCCCTGCACTCTAACTTGTTCTGGCACACACTTTCACATGGTAAGGTGTCAAATGCACCCTCCATTTCAGAGTGCTGGGTCCTCATTTAAAGTATTTTTTCCACGGGGCCTCCCTGGTAGCACAAGGGGTTAAGTCTCAGCACTATGAAACTATCCCCAGCCACTATACCATGAGTTGGATTCCCAGCCAGGGAGCTGACCCACATGGCGCAGCAGACCTCTGCTTTCTCATCTGCTGTTCCCCTCAGCAGTATATTTCAGTCAATACGTCTGTTCTGCTCCCCACTCTGTCTCTGGTGAATCTTCTCTCCCCACCACACCTCTGGCCTATAACCCAGCTCTTGTGTGAATAAATAAATCTTTAAAAATAAAAGTATTTTTTCTCTTTGTGTCCCACAAACTCCTGAAAAGGCAAAATACCCAAATCTGCAGGTCTGATTCCTGGCTGCAGCTATGTACCAAGTATGAAAAGAAGACTTAGCGCAGCTTTTCTGGTTTCTATAGCAGGATGGGACTGACCTTCAGTTTTCTCGTGTTGCCAACAGTGTTCAACTGTGAAGTGCCCCGGAACATTATCAGACCTCTGTGTTGTGGTGCTAGATTAAAATTCCAATAAAAACAGAGAAAACCCTCTTTCGAAGGTATAGGAAACCTACACAGGCTTGAGGGCATCTGTCTATGTGTGCGCGTGCGCATGTGTGACTGTGTGTGTGCGCACAATTTTTTGGTAACTTTGCAGTTTTGCTTCCAAACTGATGTTTTCTCCCCCCATGAGAGTTTCAATGTGGAAACCAAACTTCATGTCTTCTCTCCACATGACAAGGATTTTCCACTGCAGGGTGAAGCTCACCTCCGATCTTAGTGGCAGAGGCCTTTGTGTTGGTGGAGTTACAAGAAGATGTTCTGGGAGTCTGGACAGAGGCATGGGGCGGTGGTTAATTATGGTGATGGTGGGTAGGGGTGTGTGTGTAGAATCAAAGACAGTGACAGAATTCGGGTTCTCCAGGGTAGAAGTTTTGGCCTGGGTTTTAGTTTTTGCATTATGAAGTTCTGTGTACAGCTATAAATATGTGCGTGATTGGCAAAATCTGCCGATTAAGTAAAATCTGTGAAGGCTGGAGAATGCTTTCTACACATCACATATTGGCAGTGTCTATTCATGGGAGAATGTTCTAGAATTTGTTCTCTCTTTTTCAAAGCTTGCTCATTCTACTCCTGGGTGTACTTTTTTCCCTCTTTCTCCTCTTTTAGAAATCTTCTTTTGAACAGCCTAACAGGAGAAGGGTAAGCAAGGTCAGGCTTGGGATCGTCTTTGTTTAATCAAAGGCAAGGCTACTCTCTGACGTTGGTGAAGGGACTTTTTAGGGAGAAATCTGTGTCAGTGTCAGTGTAGCCCATGGGGTGACATCACACTTGGGAAAATCAAGGATCTATGTCAATATCCCTCATGACTTCCCAGTTTAAAGTACTTTCACCTGATATGCTTCTTATTCCTGGCCTGTAAATTTTTTCCTGCTCATTTTTTATTGTGATTTAGCCACCAGACTGCGGCCTTACTGTTGCCCTCTCAAGGCAGAGGGACCAGCCCCGCCTCCATCCACCGCAGCTCTGTCTGCGTCTCCCTTTTCAGCAAGACCTGGAAGGAGATTCGCTTTGCCACGGAACCAGGCAAGTCCAAAATATTTAAATCCTCCCTGCTATTTATACTCTTCCGATTCAGGACTGGTTGGAAATATTGGAAATCTCTATCCTTTCAGATTTCGCAGAACCAACCTGTTACAGGAATTCACCAAACCACCGCTGCTCTAGAAAGAACAATTTGAAGAGAATGTTATCTGTTCCCACGGCCCATCATAGGGTGGATTTCAGCATTAGAAAGACTTGTAAATCTTACTCAGGCTTCCAAACTTCTGACTTCCCTTTCTTCCTGTGTCTGGGAGAAATTTGTGATGAAGGAAACAGACTTGTGAAGAAACATTTTGAATGTTCAACACTTTGTGGCTTCTCAAAATAGAATGTGCATGTGAATCATGGGGGCGGTGGGGGGGGTGCTGTTAAAATGCAGATTCTGACCCTAAAGATTTGGGATGGGGCCCCAGATTCTTTATTTTTAATACTTTCAGGTGATGCCACAGCCGGAGGCCCACCTGATGGCGTCTCACTTCCTCCTTGGCTGTGGGGGGGAAATGGGTCTGGTGCTAAAGTCCTGGAAATCCCATTTTGCTGCTCCCAGGCTCATCAGCATCCTGCTCTTAATAAGTATTTAGAAGAAACAAAATGTGCAATGCTCTTTTGGGAGTTAGCACATGGGACAGGATGGAAACGAGTTGCAGCAAACAAAGGATCGGGCAGATACAGAGACAGATCCAGACTGATAGGAGCATACACAGTCCTTCCTATAATTTCTGTCACTCTCTATCTCTTCCATCCTTTCTTCTCTGTTTCAGTTTCTTTCTTTTCCCCATAGTGTTTCCCTCATTGCTTTTCTGTCAGTTATAAGATAACAGAGTCATTTCACCTAAGTTCAGAGGCAAGCGGGGGCTTGCAAGACACACCGATGGGACAGGGAGCCAGGAACGCAGCCTCTGAACCCCAGCTCTGCAGCTCAGCATGGCTTGCTCCTCTCCGTAGGTGACTGAGCAAGTTTGGGTAAGTGTTCTCTAGATTCTTTCCAGGGAGCTGCAATTTATCCTCTGCGTCAATACGTGTATCTGTTACTTGGGGCAAATCTGTTCAACTTTCTATGTATATGAATTAGCAGTGATGGTGTCATTATTGGGGCACACAGGTGAGGGCCCATAGTCAGGCACCCCATTTTATATTGGGGCTGCCCTATAACAGTCAGGGTGACCAGAGTGCGTGGTTCCCGTCTTTACCTGTTATGGAAACGTATACTGACGAAGCCCCTGGGTGAGGACAATGTCCCCAGCCCACCCGGCCGCAGTGGAGGAGGCAAGTGTGAGACAGGCTGAAGGAACAACCTCTGGATTTGTCAGAACTGAAAACCTGGGCTTCTGTGGGGCTTCCACAATGGCCCCACATTTCAACATGGCTTCGCCTGTCGTTCTAGCAATCAAAAAGATCGCCATTATTAGTATTATTCATGTCATTTGAGGTAGATTCTTTCTTATATCCCCCCTGGGGTCGGAAAATACCCTTGGAAAGCATCAAAGCTACTTACAGTGAAAGCAGTTTTGTAAATAATATGATTGTTATTTGCGGGGGGAAGAGTAGGGAAGAAGAGGAGAGCTCTGTTGGTTAAGGGCATGGAGAGTAGTGGAGGGAAGTGTGATTGGCCCATTCATTTTCTTTTCTTTTTCTTAAGTTGTTTGATTTATAAATGGAATAACCCCAACAAGTAGCCAGATGCCGAACAAACAAACAAATAAAAAAAATCCAGAGCAGAAGGGAAAACAAAGAGAAGCTATTCAGCATTGCAGGGGATCAAGCCTGTCCTCAACTCCCCAGGGCTGTAGTGAACATACCAGGTGCAAACACCAGTCGTCACCTCCCAGAATAACTTTCCTGGCTTTTGCTCTTGCCTGGGTGCTGAAAAAGTAGAGAAAATGAAACCAGTAGGGAGAGAATTTGAACCTCTTTGGGCCATTTGATCATTCTCAGAAAACAGGGCACCCCTAAGTATGTAGGTGGCTTTGAGGTGCCCACCCAGGTCCCTTAGCCAGTGAGGGTCCCTTCCCTCGAAGGCCTCATTGCAAAAGGCATGTGAGAGACGGAGCAGCCCAGCTTTCAAGGTCTTTTGATGTTCTAACTGCTCCCCCCGTCAGTTACGGAAGCATTCCTGTGTGAATGGGTGTCAAAACCATCACTTCCCTTTGCTGGACTCTCACCTTGGTCTTTGTACCTCAGTTGCAGTCACAAGGGAACAGCGAGACAAACTAAACGTGCCAGCTGGGCAATCATTTCCACAGACCTGGCATTTTGGAGAATTTTAAGGACATTGTGGAGGCAGGAAGATGGTGCCATACCAGAGAGGGAGCAGACTGTTCTGGGAGGGTGGGTGGCACGATGCAGGTGTACTTTTCATTGTGATTATCTTTTACTTACTTTTCTATGACTAGGGCTTTTTTCTTGAGATCTCAGCTCACAAGCCTTACTGATAACACCTCAAGTGGTGTTTGAATCATCATTCAGCTGTGGGCTCTGTTTAATTTTCTAATGGGAAGCCTTCAAATCTATTGGTAAAAGGTACTGTGCTGATTTGTTTTCCTGTCCAACTGCCTCTCCGGCCCTTTATTTAGTGGAGTGTTGAGTTGCTTCTTTAATACTGAAGCCTTGAATGTAAAACAGCAACTTTGAGCAAAGGGCTGACATCCTTCATCTCTGCACCATCTTCCTAGTCTGAGTTCCGTCTTGCTGTCCCTTTATCTCTGCTCCGCCTGCATCCACTCCGCTCTGCTCTGAAGAAGTCTCCTCAGTGCAGACAGAGAGATTGTTTTGAATTGCAAATAAGACCATGTCACCTCTGTTATAAATTTCTTTAATGGTTTCTCATTGGAATTTTAAAAATTTAATAGAGTAAACACCTATGAATCTATTGCCCACAAGAACTGGCACACTAACAAGAACATTTGTCTCCTTATGTGTTGAGACCCATCCTATAATGCTGCCAACGGACTATCCTGAGCCTTGTATTTAATTATTCCCTTGCTTTATTTAAATGTGATTTTATTTCATAAATGTATTCCTATAAAGTGTCCTGTTAAATTTCAGTTACATTAAGTGTTATGAAAAGTTTATCAGAGCTTCTGGAACTAGCTTTTTTCATTTGATAATCTATTGCTAAGATTCCGCCACACTAATTCATGGAGTTGTGGTAGATTTATCCTCACTTTTATATTCCATTGCATGAATATACCAGAATTTGTTCATCGATTCTCTAGTTGATGAGTCTTTTAGTTGCTCCCAGAGTTTTGCTAATGGAAACAGTGCTGTTGAGAACATTGTTGTACGACTTATCACTGGTTTTAGGAGAAGGACAAAATCTTCCCTGTGGCCTCAACATCTCTGCAGAGCTGACCTCTACCAAACTCACCCACATCTCTTTCCTCACTCCTCTTGTTTTCTGTGCTTCTGAGACTGTACCCCGGGCAGATCTACAGTGAAGTGTAGAAGAAAGTAAGAAGGGTGTGGCCAAGAAATGAAAACAGGGCGTATCTCTCTTCCTCTTCTCCATGTTAACATCAACATTGTCTACAAATAGCAAATCAATCGTTAATTTATATTTTGGCACATCTCACTTAATATCCCAGGACAGGTGGTCCATCTGCCTCTGCGGTTCTTTCTAGCTTTACTACCTGCTGAGACACCAGCCACGGGTCTTGTTTTCAGTGCATTTGCACGACTATTGGGTTAACTCCTGCTCTCTTACTGGGCTCTGACCTCTGAGAGCAAACACAGTTGTGCCCTCAGGACCTAGCACAGTGCCTGGTACATAGTAGGAGCTCAATGTCTATTTTTTTTCAAGTGAATAAAATTGCATTTCACGGAGTTATGAGAATAATTGAAAACACAGGGAGACCACATCCCAGCATCCAGAATACTTCTCCCTTAAACCTCTACAACAGGAGTTGGCAAGTTTTCCATGAAGGGCCATACAGTCAGCATTTTAGACTTGACAAGTCATGTGATCTCTGACAAAATTCCTCAACTTTTCTGTTGTATCATGCAAACAGTCATGTGTAAATGAACGAGCATAGCTGTGTTTCCATAAAACATAATCTACGAAGAGAAACTTGAATTTCGCACAATTACAATTTTCCTGTGTCATGAAATAGGATTTGTGTCTTATGAATTAGGACTCTTCAGACTTTTCCCCAGCCATTTAAAAATATAAGAACCAGTTTTAACTTGGTGCTACAGAAAAGCCAGCAACCTGCAGGGTGTCTGCCCCCAACGTAGGGCAGCCCCATCTCCTTGTATATCCAGTGACTCTGGATCAAGGTAAGCCCTTGATTGCTACTTGTAAACAGGTAGCCACTGGGGATGGACAGTGAGAAAAGGCCCAGAGCTGTGCCTTATTTAAAGAACTTAAAAATACATTTTAAAAAAGCTTTTCTTGAAGAGTTGCCAACTGGTTCTCTAGCCCTCCTCCCTCCTGTTGCCATCTTCCTCCTTTTATATTGAAATTAAAACTCAGGCACTTAAAAGTACATCTTGTGACAGTCATGTCATCACCCCAAATTGCACAATAAAGAAACTGCACACCCACTCGCCTTGCTGCTGCTCTCCTGACTGATTCCTTTGGCAGGAGAGGGTGACTGGCTGCTGCAATATGCTGACACTTCACATATCAAGGTCCCCACCGGGCTAACATCACGTGACCTGTCTACCTTTGCATGAATGCAGGTGTGGGTTCGCCAGTAGTACTGTGAAACCAGGAAAACAAAGCAAAACAAAACAAACAAAGGCTTCTGCTTCGCAATATTTGTTAATATAAAACCATGTTGACACACTTTCTAATCTGTCAGCAGAAGAGCCCTGGAAGGTAGCCCACACTGTCAGCGTGCTAACTTGTTTTTGTTCACCGAGATGGAAATATTAATTTATTGGAAGGGTTGTGCATCGGGACAGCAGACAGAGCTGTGGAGGAAGTGGCACTGTGTGGCTCTGGGTTTACCTTCAGGACAGGGAGGAATGGACCTTCATTTTGGATGAAGACTGGGGAGGCCCTTTCTTGTCTTGCCCTACGGTGTGCAAATTACTAGCACTCTGCTCCCCTGAGCCTAGAAGGATGCTTGTAAGTTCATCTAATTCTGCCCCATGCCCTCAGAAACCCCTCTATGTCATTTCTTATCTCTATTTAAAGGCTAAGACCTCTGCTCCCAATTCACCTATTTTGGTGGATGGCCACCAGAGAGTTTTCTGTCACTGAGCAGAGGTTCTCTGAGTGACTGTTAGCTCATTTGCTGGTGCAGTTCTTGGAGAGGCCCCACCTGGCTAGGTGCTGTATTTACCTGACCACAGGTATCAGGACTCTTTCCTTCAACACAACATCATCTCTTGTCTGAATTTCTTCATTAGCTGGTGTCCCTGCTTCTGTTCTTGTCCCCAGTAATCCATGCTCTACATAGAAACCCTAGTGATTTTTTTGAAAGCAGAAATTATATCATGTCACTCATGTGCTTAAAATCCTCCAAGCAGTTACATTTAAAATAAAATCCAAATTCCTTACCCTGTGTTATGGTTTGAACTCTGCCCTTCCCAAAAGATGTGGGAGTCCCAAGCACCTGTGAATGTGAACTTACTTGGAAATATTCTTGGTAAATGATCAGGTTGAGCTCAGAAGTGGGGCCTAACTCAACATAACTAGTATCCTTATAAAAAGGGGAATTTGGATACAGAGACAGACATGCACAGAGAGAAGAGAAGACATAGGAAGAATGTGTCAGAAGCAAGGAAACCTGAGGTCTCCGAAAGCAGAGAGAGGCCAGAACAGATACTCTTCAGAGCCCGCAGAAGGAATGCACCCTGCTGACGCCTTGATTTTGGATGTCCAGCTTCCAGAAACGTGAGAGAACAAACCTTTCTTCAAGTCATAACTTTATAGCATGAGGATACAAAAACACCCACTTACAAAACATGTGATAGGGGCCCACCTTCTTTTCTGGCTCCCCTGGAACTCTCCCTTCTTGACCTTGGCAGCACTCTGGTCACCCAGAAGGCACTGGGAAAAGCAGCTGTGGGATTATTGGTGGTTAGAACTAGGTACTTCACTCACATTTAATGGGATGGGAGGCCACGGACCCTCGAAATGCCCAGGTGCAATATTGCCCCTGATGGCCCACCAAGGGTCCCTACCCCACACTGGTTTCCACAATGGCCTGGGGCTATGCCCCGTTTTTGCCCGTGGGCCTTTGTAGGAAGCTCTCTCCTCTGCTTGGAATGTTCATTGCATGGTTAAGAGATCAACTTACATAATCACATAAGCCTCAGAGAGGCTTTCTTGACAGTGAAATACCCACTTGGTCATTGAAAAGCTCCTGCATCCATTGCACAATCACTATTTGATTTCATTGAAGCCTATTTGTTTGTGTCTTCCTACTAGAATATAATAAACTTGCGAGGGGAAGCTTGTCTGTATGCCCAGGTGCTAGAGCAGAGCCTGACCCATCAGGTGCTCACATGCAAATGCTGGCAGAATGAATGAATGAATCATGAGCCCTGAAACTGGAATCTATGGGATGGGGTGGGTGAGGGGCCAGGGAGAGGGGAGATGAGGAGAGAAGAAAGGGGGAAAGAGAAAGGGCAGGGAGGACGATAGAGGAGGTGACACGGGCAGGGGAGCCCAGGTAGCACAGGCAGATTCACCAGCAGCTGGAATCTCCAGGCTGTTCTCAGACCATGTAAAGAGAGTGACCAGCTCCTGGAAGAGGTTGTGTCGGCACGGCCTTTCTTTTTCATACAGCTGTGAAGAGATTTATGGAGTTCATTTTCCCCAAGGTGGTAGAGACTGGAAACTGAGCTATCTTCTTCACGGATTATAAGAACTCCTGGATAGTGGATGACAAATTGCCTTTTAGTGAATTGTTAGAATTAGGAGTCAGGTGGGGAAACTCGACTATAAGGCTGGCATTATAGCTTGGACAAACGCAGTTTCTATGAAACACCCTTTTGTTCATCTGTGAGAACCAAACATGGGGCTACAAGGGGAACTGGATGTCCCCAATGTGGTTGTCCTTGCTTTTGAGGGTTTTATTTCTTCCTTGAAAAGGTACAGTATATTCAGCCAGCTTCTACAAGGACCTTGAAATGAAGTCATTCCAAAGGATGTACGGTAATGAAAGCCACGTCATGTTTTTCGAGCCGATTGCAGCCTCTAGTTCTCCTCTAGAAGTCCTCTATTTTACTTAGTTTGCTTTATATAAAGTTTCATTTTCCATCTTGCTACATACTTGGAACTTTGGAGGCAAGAAACACTGTTCTCTATTGGCCAGGAGATGGCCCAAGTTGTAATTCTACCTCTGCTGCTAATTTGCTGGGTGACCTCTAGTGTTTTACTTAACCTTGTAAGGGCCCCAATTATTCTATAGAAAATTCGATGAGAATACATTACACCACAGGGGACTGGTGATGGTGAAAGAATGAAATAATACACGTGAAAGCACTTTGGGGAAATTTCTGCCTTGTCTTTCTTTCCCTTCATTTTGTTATTTCAACTCCTTCCCAGGGGTCCTTTCCTTCTAGACGGCCTCTGGTCTTTCCCTCTTAAGGATTTTCCAAATTCAGTCATTCACATACCAAATTCACAATTTGTGTACCCATTACAATTGGTACAATCGGTACAGTACACAATTACAATTTGTATGCAAATTATGCAATTTGCGTATCTGAATACCAATTGCATTATTAGTTGCAAAATGTTTTCTTTAAGTTGATTTTCTTAAAAATTAGGAAAATGTACATTAATATACATATATATATAAGGACAATGGAATCCTAAGTTTTTCAAGTGTATTTTCTTTGATAGACACTGTATTGCCATATGATCATCATCATAATAAAAACATGAAAACAATGTTAATGGAATCCTGGCCTAAACAGCTCTTTCCAATGACACCTTCACTAGGTCTCCAGACTAAGTCCACCCCTTTAAATATACCTTTGCTTCCTCTTTTGTGACATCTTTCATACCCTCCCTCTATAGTGATTACCTGGTATCTGTCTCCTCTGCTAGATTGTAAGCTGTCTGAGGGCAGGAGCAGGTCTGTATAGCCAGGGTCTTAGCACAGTACCCAACACATAAAAGGAGCTCAGAAAATTTTTGTGGAATTAAATAAAACATTGACCACTACTGAAAGTGAGCTTTCCTTTCTTTTAGCCCAGTGCGTTCCCACTTGGGTACACTTGGGGCATCGCTGCCCATCAGGTTACAACGAACTTCTAGGAAGCTGTGGGATACATAGAAGTCTATGCTCTTCCTCTATTGAGCAAATCTTAAGAATTGATATTTGCTGGGAGTGAAGAGATTAAGGCTGTGGAATTCTTAAAGCTATGAATTCTTAGAACCTGTAAGAGATGATTAATTGTCAACTTACTTTTCTCTCCTATCACACCTCTCTGATTCCATATATATCCCCACAGGGAGTTTTTGTTGGTGACATCTGGGCAGTACTTAAATCGCCATAGAGTCCCCAGAGGACATCCTAGGCCTTATTTGTATCCGTTGTTCCCTTGACCTCCCACATCTGCTTCTGTTGAAGTTTCCACAATTTTCTGAGCATCTGAGAAAGAGCAATGGTGCAGATATTGTAGACATCTTGGCAGGTGTCTGGTTTGCATGAATACTGAGTCCTTGACGGTGGTTTTCTAGAAAAATAATGTGCTCCTTATCTATTTGCTAATTCCTTCCACATATCACATGACTTTTCTGTATATTCCCATCAGTCTTGACAAAGTTATCTTGTAGACTTATGTAGTGATTTTGATGGCTGCACAGAGCTGTTTGTCTTGTTCAGAACTAAATTAATAACACAACGATGGCATCTACTTTAGCACCAAACTTCTTAAACTCTCCTAATATACTAATCAGCATGTCAGTGAAATATTTTTTTTCTGGATAAGACAAGCCTGGTGAAATGGATTAGACGTTCACATGGCATTGCATAATTCAGCATGCCAGTATGGTGCATATGATTTGCATTAATAGTCTGTACTGGAAGCTGCTGCTCATAGGTTTTTCTCATTAGGTCGAGTATGGAAGGTTCCAGACTGTCAATCAATTACAGTAATTTCCTTTTCCATATTTATTCCATCACTATCATTGACAGCTACTATTAAGTGACATTAATACAATACAATATCATCTTGCATTTCTACAGAGCATCTTGGGGTGCCTAATAGTTCCTCTTCAGCCAGGAAATCACATTACAAAGGAAAAAGTGCCCTCATTCTCCAGGTAGAAAATAGGCTGCCAACTCTCTTGGATACTGTGGAAGTTGACCAAAATCTCTGGAGATTTTCCTAACTTCTGGGCATGTGTATTTATTATTCAGTTGTCTGAAGATAGCCAAGGCTGTGACTCTGGGCAGTTGGGTGGCTTAGTCGGCAGTGATGACTTTCCAGGGAGTCCACTGTACCACACTCCTGCCTTCTCCTTGATTTGGGATGACTTCCCAAAGCCGAAATGGCAGAGAAATTTACTTTCTTACAAGGGCAGCAGTTGTCCCAAGCCACTCTCTTATACTAATGTCAGTCTCCACATCTCCTTCTCTGCTCACCTGGCACCATTACCGGAAATGCTGTTGGGCACCTTGATTCAGTAGAAGGAGTCAAATGAGTAGAATAAAGCCCTCCTTTGCCAGACAGATTATTCATTTGGCTAAGTTGCCAGACTGGTTACATCCTCTCTTCCTCACAGTTAGGTGTGCTCAGAGTGTTGCTGGACTGAAGCTGTTTGTTACCCCAGTCTCACTCACCGATCACACGAACTGCTCCCTTGCTCAGTTTTGGTGGCACACCAGTCAAATTTTCAGAAAAAGTACAGAATGCCCATTGAGATTCGCATTTCAGACAAGCAGTGCATTTTTTAATATAAATATGTTCCACATATTGTGTGGAACACATACAAATTACTCATCATCTATGGGAAATTCAAATTCAACTGTATTTTTATTTGCCAGTCCGTGAGTCCAAGGCCTCACAGTCAAGCCAACCAAGCTGCTGAAGAAACGCAATCAAGATACTATGTCTACATTGAGTGGAAGTGTTTGCAAAGTGCTGTGCTCCCAGCTGTGAGAGAAGGAAAACCGAGTCAGGCCTTGGGAGAGGACAGAATAGAAAGGGCCACAGGCCAGCAGAGACTACAGCGCTTGTGCAAAAAGTTGATTCAAGAACTCAGAAAAGCAAAGCAATATTTTGAAAAAACTGTTTTTAGGTTTTTTCTATATCCATGATCTTTTGGGATGCTTCTTGCAACGGGCTTCTGCCTCCTAGCCTGAGAAAATGCTGGAGAGACTGCACAAGAAAACTTTCTGGCAGGCAAGGTGCCTTGTGGGCATAGCTCCCGCTTTAGTCTTTTATTGCTGGGGTAAAGTAGTCATCATCTTGATGGACGATTGAGGGAGAGCCTGGGAGAAATAATCAATTGGTATTTGTGGATTGGATGCTTGAAAAATCTTTGAGCAGGGAGTGCATGATGAAAGCTATTTTGCCAACTCTATTTTGGAGGTGTCGTGGGGGAGAACATGGAGGACAGGACTCCTCTGATATTTGAAAAAAACCCGCTCTGCCCTGATGGGGTTGTTCTGCCCCAGAATCCACTGACATTGGCGTCTGTCCCCACCCAAAAAATTAGCATGAAATAGCTCAGGGTGCCAAGGACACCTGTGATTAAGCTAGGAAATGAGTACAGTGCTGTTCCTTCTGAGAACGGGGAGAATTATCATACACTGCATGAGGGCTGCTTGAGAAAACAGAGGCAGGACGATGGCAAAGAGAGGACGGTATTAAGAAGAGCCTCTTGGAGGCAAAGATTAGCTGGAGGATAGTGCGGCATTCATTTTTTTTTTCTGATCAATTAATGTTTGCGTGGTTGTGTATAAGCAATGATGTGCCTTGTATTTTTGTTTCTGTTATCTATAGGGCGAATTTTATACTGATTGTAATGATTTTTCAGGCAATGTATGCAGCAGCCAGAGCTATGCAAGGAGAAGGGACTGGTCTTTCTCTTTCTGAGCTGAGACTGGTTCCACTCCCAGGCTGCCTATCTCTGTTGTAAAGTTCTGTCAACCTCCTCTCCATATTCACAGATGTGCATGCTGGTGAAACTAACAGAGATCTCTATCAATCAATCAATCTATTGCTTTCGTATGCATGTACTGCATTTTATTTTACTGCTTGGTATGAAAAGAAGCTAGCAGTCTGGATTCAGTATACTGATAATAAGGATCTTGGTGATAGAATTTATTTGTAAAGGGATAAAGGCACAGTCACTTCCATCTCTTAACTGCCTAAAATGACTAACTCTTCTGGGGAAAAAAAAAACAACTTATTGAAGGTAGTGGCAAAGAGATTATCTGGTGATTTGGTGGAAGAGTTACTATATTACAGAGAGAACTGTAATCAGATGATATGCCACAGGAAGAAGTAGGAGGAAATGAAAATATGTGTAATCTTTATTTTAAAAAAAATTATCTACGTACGGGGAGGGAGCACAATGGACTACGGTGAAGCATTATGGGTATCTTGGTGGTGGGTGTGGTGTAGTAACAACCCCTGAAGGGGGAGATGCTATTCCTCAAAATCATATACAATGTTGTAAACCAATGTGGCCTCATTAAAATTATTTATTTATTTTTATGGACGCAACGCTGGCTTCCAACACTGTGCATGACTCCGAAGTATAGGTTGCTGTTCTTCAGATGTGTTACCACACCACACTCACCAACATGTTACCCAGAATCCTCCACCATAGTCCATTGTGCCACCTCCACTTCCTGCTCTCCACCTTCTTCCTTCCCCTCTTGTAGCCCCAATTTCACAGATTTCGAGGGTTGGTTTGATTTTGATTTTGTCTGACCTTTTATTAATCTATAATTCACATCTGAGTGATATCGTCCAGTATATATTTTCTTCCTTCTGACTTATTTTGCTTACCGTATTCCCTTTTAGTTCCATCCATGTTGTTGTCAATGGCAAGATTTTATCTTTTTTTTAAAGGCTGTGTATTATTTCATTGTGTGATTTTTTTTTAAAGATACCTCGATTTGTTTCTGAGGAGAATGGGAAGGCTTTTGAGACATGGGAGCAGAAAAGATAGAGCCAAGAAGAATCTTTGTGATACTTGAAGGTTTGGAGGGAATAAATAAAATGATATCCACATCATAAACCTTAGAAGATCACTCGTCTCCCACAGAGGCTATTTGGAAACCAAGAAAGAATGACTCAAGAATGAAAAAGATCTAGTGAAAAGGAAAATATTTAACCCACAGTTTTTTCCTGTTCCTTCCCCTGTGCATTTTTTCTTAGGTTCTTTATGTCTTAAATTAAATAATATAGTTAATAAAAAGATAGCTGCTTTTTTACGCTTAGCCCTTGTGTCAACCTCCAGGCTGGGCTCTGCACTTTGCATAGCTCCCTCAGTGAAATTCACCCACAAGGTAGAGAACCCCATTTTACTAAGGCTTTATAAAGAAGATGAAAGAGGGAATTAACGTCTCACAGTGATTGTTTCATCCTGCGACTTGCCATGAACATCTCTTCTGGTTCTGTTCTTTTTTTTTATTTTTTTAGGATTTATTTATTTATGCATATAAGCTGGAGTACAGGCCAGAGGCGTGGGAAGGTGAGAGTGTTCACCAGAGACAGAGTGGGGAGCAGAATAGGCAGATCGACGGAAATACACTGCTGAGGGGAGCAGTGGGCGAGGCAGGAGAGGTCTGCCGCGCCATGTGGGAATCTCCTCAGCATGACATCGAACTCGCATCACCTCAGACAGCTCCACAGCACAGGGCCTAACCACTGCGCCACCAGGGAGGCCCAAACTTAGGTGTGCCGTGGTTCTGTTCTTAACTGTTGTTAATTTTTGCCTTTTCAACCCTCCATGAAGTGTTATCTACAATTTTCTGTTTGAGAGAATTCTTCCCCTCTACCCATGATTCTTTTGGGGAAAAAAAATAAGGTTTTTCTCATCTTTCTTAGTCCTGGGTAGCAGCAACTCACAGACCCTAAGCATCCTGCTCTATAGAGCAGGTTTACCAAAACATTAATCTTCAGTCACTGTTCTCCGGGTTTGCAGGGGTTCATGGAAAGCTGCTTTAAAAATGATTTTTTTTTTTTTTTGGTATTGTAGCGGGAACATAATTTATCAGGGAATATTATCTGGCAAAGTTTACCATATGCTTTGGGTTTCTCAATGTTTAGATTCCTCTCCGATTTCTTATCCAAGGCTAGAGGTTGCGTTTGGTGGCAGTGGAGATATATGGGTTCCTGACCAACCACATTTTCAGGATATCAATTCTTCCCCCATTTTTGAATGAATGTTTCCGAAGCATTCTGAGTTGCAATTTTCCCAGGGTCTGAGACTGCTTTTTAACTTTTCCATCCATGCCTAGTGGGCAATCAGCTTTCTTCCTCCCCTTGGTTTATGGGTACCCTCCTTGGAATTTTGGTGTCTCTTGTGTCATGGTGTGATAACAATTCCTTTATGCTCCCACTGAATTGCATATTCTGAGATCTAGCATTTTTATGTCCATTTTAAGATTTTACAATTACTGATTGCTTGTGCTCTTGGGGCTACTGAAGTTTAGTGATCCTGAATGTGCTTTGCAGCCCTGGAGACTCCAACTCAAAAGTCAGCTCCTAAGCCCTCTCCCTGCTTTCAGTCACACACCCTCCTGCAGACTTGGTGACTTTTACATGAATGGTACTCATTAAGGTCCCATTTTCCGAAGTGGATATCAGGCTTGATGTATAGTAGCATGTACTAGGCTAGCAAATGAATAGATGCTTATTCAATAAGTCTGGAACACTCAGCATGTGTTTGTTGGTTTTTGGATCTGTGTGGAGAATACCTTTCCTATGGTCATTGTGGTTTACTGTCCATTGTTAATCATTCCTGAAGACCTGCTTTCTGTCTTTTTACCAAACTTGAGTTTTTTTTTTTTTAATCTTTGTGACTCACCTACCTGTGATATTCTTTTACCAGCTTATCATTCTTTGATCAGTAACTTTGCCCATGCTCATGTCTTTTGCCCCATCTTTCTCAGGTTATTGATTTTTATGGTAAGTCTTCCTTCCCAGTATTTCTTTCTAGGTCAAATGTTTTCACCAGTCATCCTCCTCTCTCCTTTGACATATGTCATATACTAAAGAATATCAGCTGCTACATCCATGCCTCCAAATCCCATCCCCCCACCAGACCTTCTGTAGCTACTGCTGCCACAATTACTCCCCTTCTTCCTGCTCGCTTTGCTTCATTTCTGTCCTTGTCATTCACGGGTAACAGTTCAATGATCTTTCCCCTGCTCTGTTCATTGAGTTTATTTACAATTTACAATCCAAACAGTTTCTGGTTGTCAGCTTGCCTGACCGTAACCTCTAGTATTTACTCATGTCTTCCTTTCCTCAATATTCATTGTCACCTTTCATCTCTGGAGTTGTCAGTATCTGTCCCAAGGTCTTTCCTTCCATCCTTCCTCCCTCCCTCTCTCCCTTCTTCCCCCCTCCTTCCCTGCCTCCCTCCCTTCCTGTTTCCCTTCCTCCCTCCCTTCCTTCCATTTCCTCCTTCATTCTTTTTTGTTCTCTTTTGCTCTTTCTGAAATTTTGACTAATTACAGATTTTCAAAAAGTTGTGAAGACAACAAAGATAGTAGGATGTGGTCCCAGTCAGTTTCCCCGCAGTCATCTCTTACGCATTTATTGCACTATGTCAAAACCAAGATGCTGACCTTTCTACTACGCATGTGTAGAGTTCTATACCGTTCAATCACATGTGTAGATTTATCAAGGTATAGAACTGTTGACCACCGTAGAGTTCTCCTTTCTGCTACCCATTTATATTTATACCCAACATCCCCATCCTCACGGAACCTCAAACCTGTTCCCCAATTGTGTAATTTTGCCATTTTGAGAATGCTGTGTCGATGATGTTGTACAGTATATGCCCTGTGGAACCTGCCTTTCTTCTACTCAGCACACTGCTCTTGCAGTGCATCCAGGTTGTTGCGTGCGTGAACCTCAGGTGTCAACTTATTGCTGCATATAGTATTTCATGGCTTGGATGTATACAGATATTGAAGGACCTTTTGGTTGTTTCCAGTTTTGATTTACAAAAATCTTTTCTCTTTTTTGATGCTTTTCTTCCAGATCACTTGATTCTATGAGGTGTTTGCTGTAAGAGGAAATCTTTTGGGAGAAGACTTGTTTTGCCTAATTGTTTTGCGTAATTAAGACTTAGACACAAGCCAAAGTGATTGATAATGTAGATAAACTGTTTTCTTATCAGAAACAGCCTTGTTTTATTTATTTATTTTTTTGACATCAGGACTTAATCTTCCTGTTTCATTCTTGTTTTTCAGTAAGTGCCCTGCTTGGGTGATTGCGCTGGATTTCACCTGACAGAGTTTAATCTAGTATAGATTAGATCATAAACAAAAATCCAGTTTAGTTATTTTAAATTAGGATGTTAAATTAAAATGAATACATTGTATAAGGACCTTGGTGCTTGTTCAGGAAAGCTTTCAAAATAGATTCAAACTTGTGGCATTAAGAACCCAGTACTCAAGGCCAATAGGACAAACGGAGTTTCAGCTGTGTGACCTTAAGGTGGGGTCACCAAGTGGCATTTGCTAAAGAAAAACATTCACAGACTCATTTTCCAAGTAAGCTTAAGGCTCAGTATTTTGTTAGTTCTGCATATATTTGACAGGGAATTCCCAAGCACTGCTGGATGAGTTTTATCTTACTTCTAGGAAATTGATGGGTTTGCCTGTCATTTTTGGCGTAGGGTAATGATAGCTGACAAGGGGTTTCCCTTCTGTGAGTAGCTTGGCTTCATTTTATGTCTGAAGATTTCATGTTTTTGCCTAAAGTCCAAGTTGAGGTAATTCCATGGCAGAGGAAAAAAAGTGTAAATATCAAAATGTTACTGATAATTTATAGTTTTTCAGGGTGGAAGGGGATTTAACATCTATGAAACAGAAGTTTAGATGAGTGCAACAAGATTTTCTTCCTTTTCTCCCAGATGTTTGTAGGAAATTCGATGTTTTATAGTTAAAGTAGTAATCAGAATTTTCCCATTTATGAAGTTTATAGGTCTTGACTTTGTTGGGGGTATCCAGTTTTACTTAACACTTTTTTGAAAGTAAGATCGTACCTTCTACAGTGCCCCTCTCGCTCCCCCAAATTTGAATGCTTCTCAACACCTGGAGATTAGGATCCTGCATCCAGGACTGAAAGCATTCTTATGCTTCATATAAGGCCTCCCTATTTCCCTCCAGTTAAGCGGAGTAAAGTAAGCTACGAGAGGCCCAGTGGATCTGCTCTGGGACAAGCTGAGTCACTGAAACCAATCACTGGTGAATGGGAAGGGCCCTTCCCATCCAGGCTACTCTTCTCAGACCAGCATTTCCAGTATTTATTTTCACAACATGCTAAGTTGTCTTCAAGTGCGTCATGAGATTACTGTAAAATTCACATATTAAATTTGGATGAATTTTAGCCAAAACAAAAAACAACAACAAAAAAAGCAGGACAAAGAACCACTTCCTACGATGCTGTCATAGAAAGCCCATTCTGGGACCATGTTGTAGCTCAAGAAAGTTTGAGATGCGGTTCTCAGTGAGGATTTGTGCTATCTCTGATAGGTCAAGTCTCAGAACTGGGATACTTGGTATAAAGGGGGAGGGGAATTTTCTTTTTTAAAGTTACAGGTCAGAGTCCCTTTTTTTTTTTTTAATTTACTGGACTTCTTTAGCAATAATGTGAATGTTCTCATAACCAGGATTCTTGATTTATCAGTTCCTGTACATCTGCAATGTGAGGCTGACACTGGCAATGATGACTCAGGTGTGAAACATCCTCAACTGGCTCTGAGTGATATGAAACCAGATTTTACCGAGTTTATTGTGGTGCTTGTGTTCCTGCCTTTCTGGCATATTTTAAACTCTTATAAAGTAAGAATTTCTGCGACTGGCCATGGTGGTAGTCGAACAAGGAAGGCAGCTCACTGGCTGGTGTTTCTGGGTCATGGAATTCCTAGGTACAGTCCTTCTATACAGCGAGGCTTCTAACCTCCCCACATCTGGAGGCATTGAGGCATGCCGGGACCTGGCTTTTAGATCACAAAGCACTTCAGAAACAATGGCAGGTTCTGAGAGAGATGGTGCTTGAAGCTGAGTTGGTGATCTGGGAGAGATGGTGTTTCAAGTTGAGAAGCAAGGCAGAGTGGCATGAAATAACATGTAACCAATTCCTAATGTGTGCTAACTACCTTTATTGTCTCATTGGTCATCAAGAAATCACACCCAGCAAAGGGCAGGAGCCTAATCAGGGGAGGTCTAGGTGATGGGGCCAGAAGCCACCCTGTGAGTTAGGATGTTTGTACTGACAGTTAATAGAAAATATGAAAATGGCCTAAGTGATAAGGATGTTTATTAGCTCAGCATAGGTCAACCAGTGGTTCAATGATGATCATAACAACATAGGTTATCTCCGTCTTTGCAGCTGCCATTATATGCCAAGATATGCCATCATATCTTGATCCTGAGACATAGGATGACTACCAGTAGTTTTAGCACTCATGCTCCCTTACCCTGTCCAGAGAGTATGCTAGTGAGAGAAAGCTGGTTTCCAGAAAAGCAATTATGATCCTTTTCCAGAAGTCCTTTAGTCTTTCTATCTCACTGATCAGAATGGGGTCAAATGGCAAATCTTCAACTTTAATAAGGAGAATGAGTTATCTTTAAAGTTTTAAACTAACAAAAGCACACTGAGGTATGTAGGAATGGATTAATTGACTGCATGAGGGCAAGGTGGAAATCTTGTTTTTGGGAAGAGGGAGCAAATCTTGAGCTATAGAGGTTAAAAGTGTATGCAGAAAGAGACACATCAAAGAGACAAAACAGTTATGCTTTTACAAGGGAGAGAAAAATTATCTGGAACGTCTATTCAAACCTCATGCCTAAACTCCAGACATTTCAAACTGTCTGCAAGAAATCTAGCTCTTAAGGCCATGGGCATTTTTGATCCAACACAATCAAAATGGCACCCATCGTGTTCATTCCATCTCATCAAACTTGCTCTGTCCAATGGCACCACCATATGCAGAGACACCCAACAACAAATTGGAAGAATTTTCTAAGAATCTCTTGTACCCCATATGCCAGGGTTTCTCAGAAGTTCTAATAAAGGAATGGAACTTAGAAGGCAAAGTAAGAATTGCTTTAAACCTACTTGGTATCACATTAGAGGATGATTCAAGTTGTCTGTGATGACTATCTTTAATGCAGGTTTCATTACACTTGGGCCAATTTCAGCATCCAGAATAAGTGACCTTAAATAACCAAACACGGTCCTTGGGTTTTTCTTCTGGAGCAAATGTTTGAGTATGAGGAAGGGATCTGATATTAACAACACATTTTGGGTTGAATTCTGAGCTGAGTTAAAATTTCATCTGGTGGCTTGACAAAATCACTTTGAACACAGGTGTGGACGGGTGCTGGTGACCCGCAGGAGGTTTTGTTTGACCTGATAGTGAATGTCAGGCAGTGCTGTGTTATGGACATCTAGCAAGTGGTATAAATCTAGAATTTTCAAACTTTGCTCCCTAAAACTAAAACATGCATATTTTCCCCCAAGCCAGACTCTCTCAGCTCACCAAACAGACTTGACACAAGAAAGAAATGAATTTGAAGTTTGGCTTCATTTTGTTTATAGCCCTGACTCAACCATTGAATGTATTTTTTCCTTTCCTTATCTTTTTTTGAGTCATTGCTGAATTTATCTGCTAAGGATGTCATAATGAATTACCACAAAATTGGGAATTAAACAACAGAAATTTATTCTTTCACAGTGTGGAGGCTGCAAGCCTGCAAGCAAAGTGTCTGAAGGCTCTAGGGGCAAATATTTCCTTGCCTCTTCCTTCCTCTGCTGGTGCCACGGGCTTCCTTTGCTAGTTGCTGTTTAACTCCAGTCTCTGCCTCCATTTTCACCTGATCTTCTCTCTCTGTGTCTCTGTGTGGTCACTGCTCTGTCTCTCATAAAAACACCTGTCATTGGATTTAGGGTGCGCCAGATAATTCAGGATGGTTTCATATCGAAATCCTTACTTATATCTGAAAAGATCATTTCCCCAAAGGCGGTCACATTCATGGATTCTGGGCTGTAGGTTTATCTGGTTGGAGGGGATTTCTCTGTCCACCACCATCATCGTGATTCTCCTCAGAAGGTGGATAGTGAGATATTTGGCAAGGATGGCACTCCCTGTTGTAGTTCTTGGCTTCCAAATCCAAGGTTTGGTGGTACTACAAAAATGAATTGTCTAAAGACAGTTGGGTCTCAGGGGTGAGAAATGACAAGCCGTCTCTCACAGAACTGTCTTGTTTCTTTGTTCTCTGTATTGTCTGATGAATTGTACATGTCTAAGAACCTTTGCGATTCATCAGTAGCCATCAAGTTCTTTAGATTGTACCTTCTAAGCTTTCTCTGAATCCATTGCACCCCTTCCTTGCTGTAATCACTGCCTTATCAAGTCTGTATCACTTCTCACATGGATTATGTCCTACTTCTCGCATTTTCTCTTCTCCTCCCTTCCTCCATATTTTTGCCTGATGAACTTCACAAATTTCCAAAGTGATGTTACTTGCCTACTGCTAGCTAGCTTTCATTTCTCTCTCCAAAGCCATCTTCCTCCACTCTACTTTCTTTCCCCCAAACTCTATGCCTTTTGATTCTGCCTGGGTTTATCTGATGGAGGACACTGGTAAGATGGGGGAAGTGAGAGCAATGGCAGGGGGCATTTATCTCAATAACTCTTTCCGTGGAGATCAGGGCTGCTCCTCTGGACTGGGGCTCAGAGCCTTCTCTTCCAAGTTCAATAACTGTGTCTCCCCCTGCCCTTCCAGGCCTGTGAATGACAACAGGATCTCTTGTGGTTTCCCTGGACTCTGCCCACCCCTTTGATCATAATCCCTTTGAAACTCTTCTCAAGTTACAATTTCAGCATGCCATATGTTTCTTGCCTGGACCATGGCTAGCGCAGCCATGCTTATAGCGTGTCTCTGGATGTACCTTGCTTAGAGGACAAACGTGACATCCTGAGGGAGGGGAGCAAGAAGACCCCAACCTTGCTGCCTCCTGACACACATCCGCATACCTCCTGACTTGTGGTTTTCGGAACGTGGTATGTTCTTTTTCTTCTTGGAGACTATGTCAATGAAGTTTTCTTTCCTGATTTATCTGCATGGACATTGTCTTTTTCATCCTGTGAGACTGTGCTCATACACCTCTCTTGCCATTGGCTGACTTTCCAGGCAGGGCTAGCCACTTCCTTCTTTCAGCTGCCCACTAAGGCACGTGTCCCCACTGTTATCCCTTCCTGCGTCTGTTTTCCAACGAATCTCTGAGTCCTGGATTTCACGCACTGTTTTCTGTTTTACTTTGCTCTCCAAGAGTCTGCTGTTGTTCCTGCCAGGATTCATAAACATTTCTTGAATAATACTTTTTTTAATGGGATATATTATTTCTCACCCTTTCATATCAATGAGATTACTACAATAAAACACCACCATCACCTCTGCAAGTACGCACACTGGTTTCTGTTTTGATGAGTAGATGAGTATTACTTTGTGTTATCCTCATGACAACTCTGAGAGATGGGTAGATGGGAGGCAAATTCCTCTCTATCAACTAGATTGTTTGAGGCAGAAATATGCCAAAACTCTAGACCTCTTGATGTCAAGTTAGATCCTCTTTTCATTAGGCTGCTCTGCCTCCTGAGATGCGAGATTAAAACAACAACAACAAAACCAGGGGCAGGCTAGATAAATGAGCACTACCCCAAGGGCCACTTCAGAGCAAAGGCAACTCAAGTGCCATAGAGATAACTCCAAGTGATTACAAACACATGTCAGGAAGGCTGTTTAGAGCTTGTTGTCAGAAGCAAACCCACTGGCCCTAACTTCCCCTTGCTGAGCATTATGTCAGATGTGGGCACCAGGGGCCATAGCAGACTATAACAGTTGGATTAAAATTAGGATATGAACATAAAAATAAAAAAGTATTTTGTGTCAGTGACCCCAGGGAAGAACTGGCAACCAATAGGGAAGGAATGGATTGTTCCTGTAATTCAAACCATATCCCATGAGAAAGTAATTTATAGGCAGCAGCACAAATAAAGATAAATTTGAGAGCATTTGGTACAATTTCTGTTATGTCAATAGAAAGCTTAAAGGTTCTTCCTTCTGTGTGCCTTAGGGGAAGAAGTATTATGTTGAAAGCACTGCTCCTCCTGTAGCTTGCTTGTAAGGAGCATTTGCAGAGATACAATCAGAGAATTTCAGCAGGAAAAAGGACCTTGAAGGTCACCGATGCTAGGCTTTAGACGCTTGGATCTTTTCCAACAGGAAGGAAAAAATGAAATCTGAATACTCCAATTGGTTGAGGGTCAGGACAGACTAAGTTTTCACTGTGACGCTTAGGGCTAGCTCACAGTGCATCTGTGTGACCCCCAGATCCATCATCACCTCGTAATCGTCACGGCAAACCTTCCCTTAACTGAAACACGCATTCGTTGCTGGGATGGCTCCCATGTTCTCCACTGAAGACAAAGAGGCGAGTTAACAGAACACAAAGGAAATAAAGAAAACAGATTTCTCTGCATCTAATATTCTCCCTTAAGCTTCCTACATTGATGTTTGTAGTCCTAAAATGCTCATATCTTTTAACCCAATGGTTCCTTTTTTGGGGAATTTATCTTAGGGATAGGAGTAGTAGACAATGATCTGGAAAGAAACCTAACTATCCAATAACAAGGAAAGAATGAGATAAATCCAATAAATAGGATTCTATTCCATTATATAAATCATGTATTTAAAAATACCTAATGATGTGATGATGCTTATACTATAAATCATAGGTTGAGGTACAAAGTTAAACCTATTGTATTATCTGTCTGATTTTTTGGAGACCTCTTTCTCTCTGCGTAGATACATATATCTGTAAAAAGAAAAAGACCAGAAAGAAGGATAATGGGTATATTGTATTTCCTCTTTTGTACTTAATTCATTTCCCAAACTTTATAAGTACAAATCAGAAAACACCTTTACAAACAATACTGAAAAATCCTTCACTTGTTTCTTCCTTCTTTCCAAGATAAGAATCTAGCCTCTTGAGCCCCAGTTGGGGTTCCTTGTGATATGGCAGCTTGCTCTCCTGGCTCCTCACCCTACGTCTCTCCTAAGTCCTGTTTTGAGACCTGCCTCACCGCTCTGCTGGATTATTGGGAGTTTCCTGAATGTGTGGTTCTCTCTGAAGGCCCCTTGCCTTCACAACTGTTCTTTCTGCCCAGGACACCATTCTCTCCTTGTTGGTATTTGCATACTCCAAATACAGTTCAGCCTTTCTTTTCTGGAAAGTCTGCTGCAGTGACTGCTGTGGTGTGCCATCCCATGTGAGCTTCAGACACGAGATACTCGTTCTCCCAGGCCTCGGGCATCGGGGAGTCGCCTGTGGCTGGCACACAGATGAATCCCTCCCCAGGAACCACCCTCATCCAAGGGAGCATCCTCCTCTGAGGCCCTGCCTCGCCCCTGGAACTGCCCTAGTCATTTCTTGGGGAACACAACAGAGGACATACGATCCTATCTCATTTAACTCCCTAGGTTAAGTACCCGCCAATGGCATCCTGAGCGCCCTCTTCCTTTGCCCTCCTCTCCTTGTTTTGCACGCACTGTGATGATACTTGTGTCTCCTCCACCCTATCATAGCCTCCTTGAGGGCATGAGGCAGCGCCCATTTCTCTTTGCATCTGCAACACTTGTCAGAGAGCCTGGCACCTAGTTTGTACTGAATGGGTACAGGTGAAAGAGAAGCAGAGAGCAGAGAGGATAACAGGTGGAGAGATTGAGTGAGAACGTTATTGACAAAAAAAAATAACGCAGGTTCTTCTGTATCCTTCTAACTGAAGTCACATTTCCTACTAGACCTTTCTGTGTGCCCATCCACACACAAAGCTCTGACCTTCTGGTCCTGTGTTGCTCTTCTCAGGAACTCCAATCAGAAGTGGAAAGAAGTCTGTCTCTTGTTTTTCCTCTTATCTTATATTGCTAACCCTCTTTTCTTCTCTCCCTTCTCAATTCCACTTTCTGCTGTTCTCTCTCCTCCTCTTCCCACCATTTTCCAAACTACATCTGAGGTCAATTCACTGCTAAGGGAGTTAGGAAGATGTGAGCAAAGTTTAAAGTGATAATAGCTACTCGCTTTCAAGAAGCTACAGGGGAAAGCTTGGGGACCTTTCAAATTTATACCACTCTCTGATAAAATTCTTGGGAGCAGGAGTGTTTTGGTCTTTTGTTCTAAGGAAAGATTCAGTGAATGTCCCCTGATGGTAAAAGGGAACCTGTCCCAGCTTTCAGAGTTATCAGCATAATTCTAAGAGCACAGATGTGCTCTTAAGCCCCTGACTGCACCCTCCGATTGAGCCAGTAACTCCCCGCTCTTGCACTTACAGGTTTGGGGACCCTCCCTGCTCTTTCAGTCTGTTTCAGTTTCTTCTTTTTTTTTTAATATTTCTTTTTTTTCTTTTTAATTTATACATACAAGCTGGGGTACAGGCCAGAGGTGTGGGGCGGCAAGAGGGCTCACCAGAGACAAAGCGGGGAGCAGAACAGGCAGATCAGAAGTACACTGCTGAGGGGAGCAGCGGGCGAGGCAGGAGAGGTCTGCCCCACCATGTGGGATTCTCCCCGGCCGGGCGTCGAACTCGCGTCGCCGCTGCTGACAGCTCCACAGCGCAGCGCACCACTGTGCCGCCAGGGAGGCCCCAGTCTGTTTCAGTTTCATGGGGTCCACAGTTGGGCAAGTTCCCTAGTGCTAAAAAATGCTCTGGTGACAGAAAGCTGCTCCAGGTTTACTCTATTTTGAAGAAAAAGTGTTTTTTGGTTTTTTTTTCCTGAATATGGGACCTCTTTGGTGTATATGAGAAGAGAGGTTGAGTTACTCAGTGTCCCTTTCCCATTTATCTGCCATTTCACACATGTGGCAGCAGGGTCTGTGGCCCCCAGTGCAGAACTGGGGACAGAGCCCTCGGAGATCAGGGGCCTTGGACAATCACGAGGCCATTTGTTGCCTTACTGGGACAGGAGTTCAGGACCCCTGACTTACAGGTCTGCACCTCTCACCCGCTGACACTAGTCCATGCTCGGGGCAATCCCTTGCTTGGGAGATTTTCTCCATGAGCATTTGCTGCTGTTTTGCAAACACCCCAGGCTGGGTGGTTCGTTGTCAGTTCTTGCAGATGAAAAGACAATTTTGCAGCCTTCGGTAGATTTTTTACAGGCCCGTGATGCTGAGACAGGGGGCAGGCCCGCTATCTCTCCCAGTGTTTCTCTGTCTCCCCCCAGCTCCCAGTCCAGGTCTTCGTCCCATTTGAGTGACGCGCCCTTTTAGCCCCTGCCTCCTGGCACAGGCGTCTGCCCTTACACATGCGCACACAGGTGCTCCCCGGGCCCAGGTGTCCACAGTGAAAGGCGTGTGTGCCCCCTGCCCACGCCTCTCGCCCCAGGCAGCCACGCTAGTGGCAGGAAGGTGGAAAAAAACCTGATAACTGCATGTACGTACAGTTGCCCTCAGACTTAAAAGTTGTTATGGATTCTAGAACCACAAAGCAAGACCACAGTATAGAGATCGTGTGTGCATGTGTGTGTGTGTGTGTGTGTGTGTACCTGTATGTTTGTGTGTTAGAGACCTTAACCTTGCAGAGACTTAGTCCTGCCTGGTGCAGGTGTTAGAAAAGAATGTTTATTCTCCATGATTCTTGTTTCTTTGCTTCCACTGAATAAATCCCGTGGACCTTCTCTACTCTCTCTTCACCCCATTGGAGGAAGAGGGGTGTGGTCATTTTGGGAGAAGCAACTGAACAGGGGTGCCTCATATCTTCTCTCTGAGGATTGCCTGGAAAAAGTAAATATTCTTCTTAATATTAAGACTTCAAGTCTTATCTCTTAAGTTTGAAGGGGGCAGCTCCAGAGACCACTACGGGCCCTGTTTCCCAGCGCTGCTGGCCCTGGCCAGCCCACTTCAGTTCAGGGGCACAGGTCAGCAAAGCCACACACCTAAAGTCAGTCTCCGACAAGACTTTGTTGATTTAAAACATGGTGATATTCAAAACACTAATCCAAAAGGATACATGCACCCGTATGTTCATTGCAGCACTGTTCGCAATAGCAAAGGCATGGAAGCAACCCAGATGTCCAAAAATAGATGACTGGATCAAGAAGATGTGGTACATATACACAATGGAATACTATTCAGCATTCAAAGAAGATAGAAACATGCAATTTGCAGCGACATGGATGGAATTAGAGGGGATCATACTCAGTGAAACAAGCCAGAAAGAAAGAGAAAAATATCGAATGGTTTCACTTATAACAGGACTCTAGGGAAACCAAATAGGAGACACTTGGGGGGGTGCAGGGAGGGGGAGGATAAGGGCACAAAATGGAGTAGAAGAGGACACAAGGGACCACGGAGATGGATCACGGGTGAATTGGTGGGGGGTTACCCAAGGGGAATACAAAATGTAAAAGATAGAAATAACAATAAAAATATATATTTAAAAAAAATAAAACACGGTGATATTATAACTTCAGCTGTACAATTCTTATGCATTTTACTTAGTACAGAACTTTGGTGGTAAAAAGGAATCCTTTAATTTGGGTACCCTAAAAGCTCAACATCAGGAAAACTTCTCTGCTTGGCCTTTAACAATTGGCTAGGTGGATAAAGATCTATTCTTGGTGGGTAGATATTGGTTTCTTAGCCAATAATTTGGGGGTGTGTTTGGAAAGGGACCACACAAACACTGGGCAAGGTTGTCCAGTCTACAGTTTGAATGACTCAGGGAATGTCCTGACTCACTTGGGGCTTGTGAAGAGAAAGGAGAAGTCTACCCAGTAAATGAACCTCTCTTTCAATGACAGTTGATGTAGTCATAGAACAAATATGTTTTTACCAGGACTCCTTTCTCTTCCCACAAACTTTAAGGTTTAAGTAGCTGTGGGAATAGGGGGACTCACCAGAAAAATCCCCTCTGTGGACTGAAATCCAATTCATATCTGATCTCACCTGTCAAAAGTAATTTCTTTCTCCCAAATTTCTACATCCATTGCCTGGCACTTGCAACTGAGACATATTATTCCTGATTAATTTTGTTACTCATTTCTTTATGGCAGTAGTTGTTCTTGCTCTTTTTGCATTTTATCTCAAAGCCCAATATTTTTAAGTTTATTAAGTATAAGGACCATATTTCATACCTTGTATTTTGCCCTACCCTCCAAGATTCTAGTAGAATGTGTTTGCCTTTGTCAGTGTGGAAATAAATGAAGAAAAACAAGAATAACCAAAGGTTACTTATTCAGACCTAGAAAAGTCAGTCACCACCACATGTGTTTTGGCAGAGACTCAAAGAGAGACAGAACAGTGGGAAATGTTCTGTCTGAGAGTGGAAAAGAGAGAAGGTTTTGGGTGTGCCCTGAAGTTGAGGGAGGGTTAGCTAAACTCCACAGCCCGCAGCCCATGTAATTGGTTAAGGGTGTGTATTTGATGTTCTCTGGTTGCTCCTAGGATTTTAAAGTAGGAATAAAAGTTAGGAAAGAGGTGAACTCCTATTTAATTCTGCACTTTCTGGCCAATTGTTACAGAAGTGATTGTTGACTTTGTGAGTTGTTATTAGAGATAGTGATCTCAGTTCCTATAAATTGAATTTATGGCAGGACAACTTCCTGGGCTGGTTATTTTAGAAAATGGGTCGGTTTCCTGGACTGGTGGTTGCAGAGTGAATGTCCAAATCCTGATTTTATATTAGATCGGGCCCTTGTCTCTTGGTAAGCATCAATAAATATTATTTGATAAACTGTTCTTACTATGGTTTGAAACATTTTCTTTGAATTGATATCCTTTCTCTTTCCTCTTGATATTGGGTACCCAGTTTATTCAACAAATATTTTCCATTTATTTCTTGTAACAGGATCTCAGGAATAGCACAAAGCAGAAGAAAACTGCATTTTGTCTCATTTCCTTAATTACCATCATGGAGTCTAAAACACTTGTGAAGAAGAGTCCTGGCCACCAATATTTCCATCTAGAAATTACTATAGTTTAATTCTTTCATTTTCTGATGAGGAGATGGTAGCTGAGAGTCTTGCCCAAGGTTGTGGTGGTCAGTGATAAACTGAGATTCCAAAAGAGTCACCACTGAAAACATGTAGATCTGCCGAGTGTGTGTGTAACTTCTTGGGGTGAGAGGGTGAAAGACCAATAAAGGTGTTACATGATTTTTAAAAATTGCAAAAAGGCTAAGTTCCTGAGAATGGAGGGCTTGGAAGAGCACTATTCTATTTTTATTTATTTTTAAATTAAAAGATTTATTTATTTATGCATACAAGAACGGGAGAGGGGGTAGGCGAGAGGTTGTGGGTGGGGGGTGGTGAGAGGATTCACCAGAGACAGAGTGGGGAGCAGAACAGGCAGATTGACTGAAATACACTGCTGAGGGGAGCAGCGGGAGAGACAGGAGAGGTCTGCTGCGCCATGTGGGAAGCTCCCTGGCTGGGAATCGAACTTGTGCTGCAATGGCTGTGGATAGCTTCCTAGTGCTGAGACTTAACCCCTTGTGCCACCAGGGAGGCCCCCAGAAGAGCACCATTTTAGACATCATTGAGTTGGAGAACATGTGCTGTGAAGCTGGTCAGGCTTACCACAGTGGTGCTGCCCTGTATCACGTGATGGCTGCCGTGTCACACAGCACCACAAATTGGGTGCAATAGAAACATCTTCTGTCACAGTTCTGGAGGCTGCTGGCTTGAAATCAGGTTGTCAACAGGACCCTTTCAGGAGAATCATTTCTCCTGAAACCTGTGGGAGAGAATCCTTCCTTCCCTCTCCTAATTTCTGGTATTTGCTTGGAATTCCTTGGCTTGTAGGTGCTTCTTTCTGATCTCTGTTTTAGTCATTACATGATGCCTCCCTGATCATCTGTTTCTGTATCCAAATTTCCTTCTTTTCATAAGGATACTAGTCATGTTAGATTAAGGACCCACCCTACTGCTGAATGACCTCATAAAAAGTGATTATATCTGCAATGGTCATATTGCCAAATAAAGTCCCATTTTGAGTACTGGGGCCTAGAACTTCAACACAAATTTTTGAGAGACAAGTTAATCCATCACACAGGCCATCTTGCAGGGTTACTTCCTCCCCCTGGTTCTATGGACGTGAGTTCCAGCCTTCCCATTGCTTCCCAGCCAAGCAGCACATGGCTCATGACTAAACAGCACTGTGTTAAGAGAGCCTTGATGACTAGCAGTGCCGTGAGCAGGCAGCTCAGAGGGTGATGAATAAGAAGTTGTCATTTAAAATAAAGCCACCCAGTTCCTTTGTAAATATGTGTCACAGTGTATTTAGAGTCATTGTACCCAGCCCACTGCTGCACGTTGGTGGAACTATTAAGTAAATCACACACACATATGTCTTTTTTGGGAGCCTCTTATTCACAATTTCCCGGGAGCCTCATTTTCCTGAGGGAGTGTGCTCACCCACCTTCATCTCAGCATTTAACTTTGCCTGATTCTAAAGTTCAGGCTGTCCTGAAGTTCTTCGCATCAGCTCAGTCACTGTTGTTAGTCATCTCTGGCCACTTTTCTCTCTTTTAGGAAATGTTTTTGCTCAGGTAAAAGCACTGTAGGAAGTCTTCTGCCTGTTGGATGATTCATTCCCTTGCTTTTGCCATTTTTAAATGTTAACGGGAAAAAGCCTTTTTGTCAAGGGCTTTGGTAAATGGGTCTGGGCAAAGAGGGTGGGAGAAATCAGTCATGAAACACAGGGCAGAAGCAGTCTTGATTATTGGCCTTACTTTCCTCTGGAGAGGTGGCATTATGGTCCTCTGGAATCTACTTCCTGTTTTCCAGTGGCATGCCATCCAGTCCATCTGTCACCGTGTGTGGGGGGTGCCACCTGCTTCGTTTGTGGATTCAGGCCATAGTCTCATACATCTCAGCTTATTCAGTTGAACAAATCCTTTAAAGGATGTTATGGGCTGAGTTATATTCTCCCCAAATTCATATTGTGAAGGCATATAATGCCTCTGTGTCTCATAATGTGACCATATTTTGAGAAAGGGTCTTTAAAGAGGTAACTAGGTAAAATGAGGTCATTAGAGAGGACCCTAATCCCATAGGACAAGATTCCTTCTGTATACGAAGAGGAGATTAGGTCGCAGATATGTAGAGTAGACCAGGCGAGAAGATGGCCATCCACGAGCCAAGGAGAGAGGCCTCCAGAGGAACCAAGCCTGCCCGTATCTCATAGTCTCCAGAACGGTGAGATAATGACGTTTTATTGCTTAAACCCCCCAGTTTGTGGTGCTCTGTTGCACCCTGACAGACTGATAGAGAGGGGGAGAAGTTCAGACATGAGAAGTGAGTCTTTAAGGGTACTGAGCCATCCAATAGAGCCCCAGATCTAGGCCCCAAAGATCTTTGCTGCTGGACAGTCCTCGTCCCACTTCACTTGTGCTATTGTGCTTATTATAAAAAGATCACAGTAGGCTACTTCATTTCTGAATTCAATTTAATTGGCATCTCCATGGTGGTGTCAACTCTTTTGCCATTTTCTGCAACACAGAGGGAGAATTTTCTAAGCTGATTTTTTTTTTTTTAGCTGCAAAGATGACAAATGTTATCAACGGTATCCAGCCAGAGTGTATTTTCATCCCTTTTCTTCCCGTCAAGATAAGCCAGAAGTATTTGTTGCCAGAAATGGAAAACAGCTTGCGCACCAGCCAGATGATTGCAGTGTTTAAAAGTTCCAATCGTTTGCCATGTGTGAAAAGTTAAGAGTTGAAAACAGACAGGCTTACTCTGCTTAAACTGTGGGCTCTGTCAAGCAAGAAAAAGAGCTATTTGGATACTGGGAGAATGATGGGGCTGGCTTGGAAGCAAAGTGAACAGGGTCTTTGTAAGTTGTTCTGAGCTGGACCCCAAGGTTGATTCCACAGTTGGTGTGTCTGTTCATCAACTGGATAAAAGATGAGCCCAAAGTTACCCACCACCGGTGGCCACATCTGTGTTCTAGAACAGAGCTCAGTGTCCTGCACAAACATGGCTCTTGGGAATTCTACTGTGTTATTTGAAATCACATTTTGTAGGCACTGCAGCTAGACTTGCTCTTGACTGTGTTCAAGGAGACAATATCATGAGTTCTTAGTGGAGACCAGAGGTATGCAGTGGGGCCGGGCTTCATTAGAAGCCGCGAGTCTTCCCATGACAGACATCTTGTTCCATTAGTTTCTGGTGCATGAGGAAATAGGGGATATTTGTTGAATTTTTGAGTTAAACCACCCATTGTCACCCGTGATTATATTAAGGGCTATATTTTTGCTGACCTATTTCTCATCATTTTTATCTGTCTCTGTAACTTCTCAAAGAACTTTTTGACAATCATGGGAGTCATTTTAAGAAGGAGAAAGGCAGGTCTGAGGAGGTCAAATGATCAATTCCAGGTTGACCTCATCCCCTGCCAAAGCGGTTCTCTAGAAGAACCGGCTCTATCATTCTGAAGGGTTCTGGAGGCTCCCACAATCACATTGTGCTCTACTTCTGCCATTGGACACAATTTTCATTTCAACACTTCGATTTCATCTTATACTTGATTCCCAAAGTCTTGGAAGTTAATTTGAACTCAAGGAGTTGGCTATCTAAGAGAGGAAGAAAACCCGGGAGCACCTGCCCAATTGTTCTTTGTTTTGGCCAGCTCAGAATAGGGCTAAAGAAGTTCAGTTCTCAGGGGAAGACAATGCCACATTGAGTTCGCTTCCTCCCTGTAAATTCAGGACTGCCAAGCTGTTTTCAGGGTGGGTGTTTTAGCAGCAGGGAATTCTGGCTGGCTGAAAGAAGAGATGAAAAGGAGGAGGGAGGACAGAGAGAATGACTCTCAGGTGCACACAAAGCGTGCCGCTTTCGGTCCACTTTCTCCTTCTCCGTTTGAGTCAGCAGCAACTTTCACCCCACCCACCGCTGGCCTTTCTCTGGGCCTCAGGTTTTGAGTTGACTGAGCACTCAGCACGGTCTGCTCCTCTTTGTCAGATGAAAGGACAAATGCGAAGGTACCTATTACAACTCTGTGAGCACAGAAACAAAGGCCGGGCTGCTGACACCCTCCCACTAACTTGGGTTTTAATGGTAGGTTTAATTTCCTCACGCTTGCTGAAAGAAAGGGGAAAAACTAAGCGGAAAGAGCCAGGGTGTGGGCTGGGGCGGCGGTGGGGAAGCGGCAGCTGTTGTATTCATGGTTAATCAGGTGTGTCTGTCTTTGTGTGGCATCTGTCTGCTACTGTTGCCGGGCCACATGTGAAAGGGAGTGGAGGGGAAGGGGCCATTCATGTTCAAAGCCAGCAGCACTGACCTCTGCTTCGTTCTCTTCAGGGTAGGAGAGCTTGTCTATTTAACTTTCCCCATTATAGGAAGCTGTAATTCCACTCTATTAGCCCACCCTCGCCATTTTGGCCTGACAGCCACAAGCTGCATCCAGAATGCCATAAATCTGCCTGGAGAGGAGGCCTCTTTCCTCCTGCCCATGCTTGTCCGTTGGGATTCTGCTTGATTGGTCAGACCAGAGGAAACCAGAGAGACAGAGGACAATGAGAACCAAGGGCCTCTGCTTCACTTTCCATCTTCACTTGACCTAGACCCTGAATGCACAAGTTCCTTAATAAGCTGGGGGGCTGGAGGGCTCCTCTCCATGTGACAAGAGCCCGTTTGCCTCCAGCACTGCTTGTCTCACGAGTCCCACACACCCGTGGGTTTGCGTCAGCCCTTAGTCATCTCCCTGGCTCAGAGTCTCCTCCTGCTCCCCTCCATTCCCTGACTCCCTCCCCGCCCTGTGCAGAGGGACAGCGGTGAGCACGGGGGAGGCTTCCGGCTTCTCTGGGAGCCAGACCAGCACTTCAGATATTCCTGCCCAGGCTGCCAGTCAGGATTCGTCTCTCTGACACACGCAGAAGCAGCTGAAAGGCAGCCGTCCCCACCCCGCCGCCAGCGCGTGAGACCGTGGGGAGGCTGCATGTTTGAGAGCACAAGGTCTTCTCCAGATGGAGGCTCAAGGGACCCTTCCTGCCACTAGTTTTGGGGGCTCCGTCTTTGCTCTTTGAGGGTGATTTGCTTCCAGCCCTTCTGCTTCCAGGTCAGCCTAGTGTTTTCTAGAGTAAATGGTAATCATCAATATTTTCAGGGTCAAAGACTTTGCTTGAGAATCAGCCAGCACAGATGTATCAAGTGCTGGACAGAGCTGGTCACTGGAAATGGCCTTTGGTTTAGGCCCCTTTTCCATAAGGCATGAGCTTCCACGCTGTCATGTCAATTGTTCTTCTAGGGAGGCTAGAGTCGGCAGCTCTCGACACCATGCTTTTTGGGTGTGTGTTGTGTGGATGTATATGTATATAGAGATTTAAAATCAAAATTGTTATCTCCCCAGGTGTGTTATCAGCACAGTTTATTTTCCCGTTTGTGAGCCTGCTCTGTTTGCTGCCGCTGTATTATTGAGCTGCAATTTTGAGGGCAGGAAGATTTGGTTTCCATGATGCTAAAGGACTTTAGGAAATGTTGTCTTTGCCACTACTTTGCCCTCTTCCCTCCGACACTCCCAGATCTTCCACTTTGCATGAAGTCAGTAGGCAAATATGAAGTTCTTGGTGGAAGTCTGGGCATCTGCTTGGCTGTGTGACTGCTGAGAGCTCATCATTATGTGAGAGGCCCTGGGTTATATGAATAAGGGAGCAGTAACCACGCAGGGCTGAAAACTTTTACAAAATAACTTAGCAAAACCAGAGCTTAAGTTAGAGGAGTGCACACATCCTAAGTGTGCAGCTTGATGAACTAGCACAAAACATAGAACTACCATTAGGTCAAAACATAAAGACCACTGGCTGGCAGCTTCTTAAAGATCAGCCAATATGGGTACCCATTACATCAAACACTATGTTTGGGACTGAGATTTAGTCCTTAATTATGTGGCTGTAGCAGTTTAGAGATAGAAAGATCCCCCGGGCTGGAAGGAGTTTGCTCCTGGCAGATTTTGAGTGTGACCTGGTTACTTTCTCAGCCTGGACTTTAGGGCTGGGTGTGCAATGATCTTGCCCCCAGGGTTGGCTACAGAAGATTCTGCATCTCGTTTAAAAATTGTGGTAAGGTACACAATTTATCTTCTTAACCATTTTTAAGTTCTATTTCCAGAACTCTTTTACCTTACAGGATGAAACTCTACCATTAAACAATAATATCCCATTCCTCTCACACCCAGCCCCCAGCAACCATGATTTTACTTCCTGTCTCTGTGAATTTGACATCTCAGTAGACGTACAGATTATTTGTCCTTTTGTGACTGGCTTGTTTCACTAAACATGCTGTGTTCAAGGTTCATCCGGTTGTAGTATGTGTTAGAATTTCCTGCCTAGTGAATGTGGACTGATATTCCATTAGATGTATAGGCCACATTTTATTTATCCAAATGCCCACCAGTGGATATTTGAGGTGCTTCTTCTACCTTTTAGCTATTGTGAATAATGCTACGAACAGGGATGTGTTGATATCTCTTCTAGACCTGCTCTTAGCTGCATAACACAGACATAGAATTGCTGCATCAGATCATAGCTCTAGTTTTCATCTTCTGAGGAGCCTCCGTGCTGTACTTGTTAGCGGCCATATCACCCTGGTGTCCCGCCTGCCCGACTGCCCCGGATCTGCCTCCCAGGTGGCATCAAAGGATTGAGGTGGTGGCCTTATTTGGAAGGTAGTCCAAACTCTTTGTGTGCCTTTTCTAGAGAATTGAGAGCAAATGAAGCAGAAGGGGGCTGGATACAAGTTAATCTAGGATGGATGGTTGGATACTCCAGTGATAGAGTAGCAGTCATTTATTTTGCACAAAGAGAAATGATTTTTGCCTTAATTTCTGGGAGATTGAGAGCAAGGGGCATCTTGATGACTAACTCTTCAGAGATACAGCCCTTGTTCACTACCTTGAAAAACACTCACTGAAGGTATCCACACCTCACTTTCATAGAACATATAATCTTGATAACTCCATGATGTCCGTTTATACATCACTTTTATACTTGTGGGCACATTGAACTACTTTAAATATAAATAAAAATAAGAGTTGAGAATCATAGGGAAGACAACCACTAACCTGGAACATATTTTTAGTATTTCATGGCACCATGTTCATTTGTGAATGCTTTTAATTCTGTGGCCTGAGTTCAATCCCCAGCCAGGGAACTAACCCACATATGGCACAGCAGATCTCTCCTGTCTTGCCTGCTGCCCCCTTTAGCAGTGTATTTCAGATAACTCACCTGTTCTGCTCCCCACTTTGTCTGTGGTGAATCCTCTACCCCCCCACCTCTGGCCTACACCCTAGTTCTTCTATGTATAAATCAATTAATCAATCTTTTAAAAAAGTGCTTTAATTCTATCATAGGAATTTAGAAAGAGTAAAATGGGCTTTCTTGCCCAACTGAATTTTAGGTCAAATGGCAAAGAGGTCTTGACCCTCCCCCATGATTTTGAACAAAAGTTGTTTTTTCCATTGAGTTTTTTTTAAGTATGTTCGTTAATTAATAACCATTTACCTAAAAGTATAGTCTCTTTCTTTTCTTTTCAAGTCCACATTCAGAACATGGTCATAGATGTTAAGTAACAATAGAAGTGCTACAATTTTGGAAGTGAATTGTTTTATTTATTTATTTATTTTTTTTATCTCACAAAAGCTGCACAGGGAAACATTGATGGTTCATGTTTTACTTCATATTATTTTAAAATTTTCAGAGTTTGCAAAAATAAAAGTTATGAGCTACGGGTCCTTTATTTGCTACTCCCTGTGAGAAAAGTTAAGATGGAGAAAGAAGATCTAGTGATAACCATGATTGGTGGAGAATAAGGCAGCTGGTACCTGGTAGGTAGGAAAGCGGAGGAAAAAATATGACAGTAGTGTACTGATTAGAGCTAGCTTCAGCTTTATAGGCTATATAAATATAACACTAGCATAAAAAGATGAAATTAATTTTGCTTTCATATAAAAGATGTCCCCCGTTGGCATCTGGGATGGTATGTTTCCTCTATGGGGTTTATGAGTATTTGGTTTCCTTCTGATTCATTAGTTTGCTTTTCTTAGGATGCAGCCTTTGTCTTTCTGTTCTTTATGCTCCAAAAATGGCTGCTAGAGCTCCAGCTATCAAATCTGTATTCCTTTAAAAGAAGAGGAACAGCCCAGAAATTTCTACAATATTTCTAGTTATATCTCATTATTTAAAACCTAGTCCTAAGGCCATAGTAAGCTACAAATTGGCTGGAGAAAGTAGTATTTATTATGAATGACAATAAATTGGAATGTAAATGAAGTTTTATTATTGAAAAGAAGAGAGACATTGAGAGGAAAATAGCATATTCGTTGACACAGTTCATGATTTGGGCGCCCTAGATGCCTGTGTATACCTTTTCCCACCTTCCTGAATATGATTTTAACAACTGGAATTTCAGAGTCATTTTGAACCAAGTTGTAAACTTGGGAATGAAAGTTACAGACAATAGAGCAGGAAGATTCAAAGCACACGGATCCTTGGCACCGTGGAGCTGTAGACAAGCCACCACTAGAGATAAATAGACATCTGTTTTGATGGTTGCATTTGAGCCTAATCTTAACTAAAGCAAATATAATATAAGCATATCTTTCTTTTTAATATAGCATCTTACTCTGTCTGCCAGGGAAGGTACACTGACCGCTTTTCCATACATCCAGGTCTACTTTGTGCCAGGAATCCAGTATTCAAAGATGGCCAAGATGCAGATCATACCACTAGGAGTTCACATTCCAGAGAGGGACAAGAGATTTGACAAGGGACTCCAGCTATTTTTTGTAGACATGTGTATACTGTGGAGACTAGGGGTGCTTGCAATATTCTCTGCTGCCATCTTTAGACTGAAAAAAAAAAGAACCAACCTTAGATGTAAATTTGGGGTATTGGCCATAGTGTATTTTTTGTTATCGTTATCATCATGCTATAATTATTTCTTGGCTATACAACATTTAGAAGGATGCTGTCAGATGAAACTATTTTTCCCTTAAAAAACTTATAGTAGAATTGGAGCAGAATACTTTTACATAAAACTAGAGAGAAGGTGGCTACTTACAACCTGTTCAAGAGCTAGCAAGCATTTTAGGTGAGAAGAAACGTACCGTTCAAGCTGAGCTTTAGCTTGAGCTGTACCCTTATTTATTTTTTATTGTCATTACAAGAACCATCAGAGCACTAACGTGTTCCAAACAGTTCTTATTTGATTTTTCATAGCAGCTTCTATTTTGCAGATGAGGAAACTGAAGTTCATGATCATCAAAATAACTTGCTCAAGGTCACACCACTGCTAAATAGTGGACTCATTGGTAAATTTGAATTCGGGTCTGGAACTCTTTCTTTTTTTTTATTCCGTCGACATGCTGATTAACAACCGTCTTATGGAGACTTAGCCACAGAGACAGAAAAAGGTGTAAGTTTAGTAAAAGTTGGAGGAGAAGGAAGGTTAAGGTTTTTTGACATTTTCCTGCTCAGCTAGGAACACGGCGCAGCAGTTATCAGGTAATTGAAGTGTCATCCTGCGCTGTCAGAGGGACGGGATGAGCGTCTTCCTGTTGGCCTCTCTGTGTCTGCTAAGTGAGCGGCACAATCTCAGTTTTCAGGTGAAGAAGCGCTGGCAGTCGTGGGAGTTCTTCTTTAGAAGCAACTCTACTAACATGCAAAATCAGTGTCACTGAAGTTTTGCTTATGTTACTGCCTCCGCCACTGTTTGATCCTTACATAAAAGAGGCATTTGTCATTTGACAGGACTAAGACGGGAGAAAGACTGTGACAGAGTCTCCAAGCTTTGTTGCACAGGTGTCCGCAAACTCTTTTCCCTGAGTCCCCTGGGTGTGTTTTTATTGCAAATTCTAGGTCGTCCAGGGCTCTAGGTCGTCCTTTGACTTTTGTGAATCATCGCTCTGGCTCCAAATGTGTTTGAAGAACAAACCCTGACTCTCTGCTCAATTTTGGCAATGAAGAATGCTAGGTTTCTTTGGCTTCATTTTTATTTCCTCTTTTTCTTGATATCTGTTCTTTCTCCAGTGACTCTGGCCCCACGTAACCATCCCTTCTTTCCCCTGCCCTCTGTGCCCTTGGTCCTGGCTGCCACTCAACCACAAAGCACATACCTTCTACCACTAGAAATGGTGAGTGACAAGGAAAAGTCATTCAATGGTCCTCTGGATTTTCCACATCTTAGGTCCCTGATCTTGGGTCAACTGCTATGGTTGGAAAGAAATAACCCAAGTCCTTGTTTTGCCAGTGACCAAATAGGTATGGGCATTAGTGGCACCATCTATCCTTGTTTGGGTTTCATTTCCAATTTGGGGACATGCTTTTTCTAGATGCCAGTGTCTTTCTCTTAGAGCTTAATCGATAGATGACTTCAAAAATATCTACTTGAAATACCAGATCCTAGAGGTCATTATAAGAACTTAGAGGTGTCTTAATTGTTGAGAGGGTAGAAACTTTGCTATAATATCAGTCACATTGGGAGGTAGTTAAGAAATCTTTTAGTGAAATCTATTGATGTTTTCTCTTTCTCCCTTTGATGGTAATTTTCTTAATGCCCTTTCTTGTTGTGCTAGGTACATCCTAGACAATGGGGTTGATCAGCACCCTATAAAATCTCCTCAAATTACAAGTGTTGAAATGGTATTATTTTTTACATGGTATTTAAAAAATATTTCAGATGGCCAACAGACATATGAAAAAACATTCATCATCACTTATCATCCCACACTGAGATACCATCTCACACCTGTGAGAATGGCCCACATCAAAAAAACCAGAAACAAGTGCTGGCAAGGGTGTGGAGGAAAAGGAACCCTACTACACTCTTGGTGAGATGGTAGACTGGTCCAGCCCCTATGGGAAGAAGCGTGGGGATTCCTTAAAAGACTGAAAGTGGGTCTGCCCTATGACCCAACAATTCCACACTTTGGTCTCTATCCAAAGAGCACAAAAGCACTAATTCAAAGGGCATATAGCAGCACTATTATAGCAGCTATTACAGCAACTATTATAGCAGCACTCTACAATAGCCAAGATATGGAGACAAACTAAATGCCTCAAACCAATGAGTGTATCAAGAAGATGTGGTATACACATACAATGGACTACTACTCAGTGATCAAAACAGATAAACTCATGCCATTTGTGACAATATGGATAGAGCTGGAAAGGATTATTGTAAGTGAAGCCTCCAGAAAGAGAAAGAGAAATACAAGATGATTTCATTTATATAAGGAATCTACAGAAATCAAACAAAGGATCAAACACAAACTGTAGACTGACACTTAAAAGCAGAACACAGATTTGAGACATTCAGGAGGGGAAGACAGCAGGAAGTAAGGGATGGGGTCAGGGAAGGAGAGCACTATGGACTATGGTGGAGGACTATGGGTACCTTAATGGTGGGAAACCATGATGACCACACCTGAGAGGAGGAATCCTATATTGTGAAAAAATAAAAAAGGATGTTAAAAAAAAGTATGAAAAAAAGCCATTTAAGAGTAATGGATGTTCACTTTTAGAGAATTAGAAAGTATACAAAGACATTCACAATGATGATAAAGTTGCTATGTTTTATCCTACTTCCTTTTTTTAGAGGGTGACAGAGCCTTTCTTGTGTTATATTGTCACAGAAGATTATGAAATTTTGATGAACATCTTCTAAGAATGACAGAGTGGTCTTGATTCCCAAGAGCGCTGGCACCGGTGAAAGAGAGCCTTATCCTTGAATATGGATAGCTTTGCTAATACCCAGCCAGGAGCATGCTGTGAAAATGAATGAATGAATGAACACTCGAGAAGTAACCTGTGGCGTGGATTTTGAGACTGCCTAGGCGTTGCTCACATGCCTCCTTTTGACGGTAATAGAAGCCATGCAGCTTAAAAAATTTGATTGTAGATTTAAGAAATTACCCCATGCAGTGACTGATAATAGAAACTTTCAGGAATGACTCAAAAAAGAGAGGGGAAAAAAAAGAAGGGGAGAGGATGGCCAGTAAGAGCTGGGGAAAGATGTGGCCAAGTATTCAGACATGGAAAAAGAGGCTGATCAAAGCCCTAATAGTTCCCCTTCACCACAGTGAAGTGCTCAATGTCAGAGTTGCTGTGTCTGTTACACGTAGGGAAACAGCACAGTTGGGGGAAGGGGAGGCAGCTTGCTGACTCTCAGGTCCATCCTGGTAACATTATTAAAGAGGTGCAGTGACCAGGCCTCTGCTGGTAACTAACTCTGAACCAACCATTGGCAGAAAACTGAGACCCGGCCACTCACACAGGCCTATCTCTACTTTTTTGACCATCCGCAGGAAGATGCTTCTGTGGCCAGTCAAAAAGATGAATGAGGCAGAAACTTAACAAAAAACCTCTGTCTGACAAAGACATCCTCCAGAGAGTGTGGCCTCTTCTTTTCCCATTGGCCTTTAGCAGCAGCAGGGCTTTCCTCTCACTTGAGGCCTTTTTTTTTTTTTTAAAGATTTATTTATTTATGCAAACAAGCTGGAGTGTAGGCCAGAGGTGTGGGGCTGTGAGAGGATTCACCGAGACAGAGTGGGGAGCAGAACAGTCAGATTGACTGAAATATACCACTGAGGGGAGCAGCAGGCGAAATAGGAGAGGTCTGCTGCGCCATGTGGGAAGCTCCCTGGCCGGGGATCGAACTAGTGCTACAGAGGCTCTGGATAGCTTCACAGTGCTGCGCTTAACCCGTTGTGCAACAAGGGAGGCCCTCACTTGGGGTCTTTAACCAGATGAGAGCCCCTTTCTGGGTCCTTGGCTCTAACAGAGATTTTCTTAGGGGCCACTTAGTGTTTCATATTTTAAAGATTTTTTATTTATTTATGCATACAAGAACAGAGGGGTAGGCCAGAAGTGAGGGGTGAGAGGATTCACCAGAGACAGAGTGGGGAGCAGAACAGGCAGATTTACTGAAATCCACTGCTGAGGGGGCAGCAGGTAAGACAGGAGAGGTCTGCTGCGCCATATGGATTAACTCCCTGGTGGGGGATAGAACTGAAGCCACAGTGATGAGAGCATGATGGTGCTGAGACTTAACCTCTATGCCACCAGGGAGGCCTAGTGGTTCAGATTTTAATGGAAAGATGGTAGATGGCCCTTTGCTCTGTTTATGCTGAGACCGAGGCTACAGTGAGGGCTGTAATCTGTTCGACTGATTGTTGTCAAGGAAGAAAGAGAGGAAATACCAACTTAATACCAACTCTCACATGTAATACGTCCTCAGAGAAATACTCCTAAGGGTCAGCAATGGTTTTAGCCTCTGGAGGAAATGTGTAATCTTCAGTAGTGAGTTCTAAAATGCCGTGGCAGTCAAAACACTTGAAGAACTTTTCAAAAGGCATGAAAGCCTGTGCTCATTCCCACAGATTCTCTTTCAGTTTGCTCGAGTTTGCTAGGTGGGGCTTCACAACCAAACAGTGTAGCCTGCGTGGCTTAGACAACAGAGAGCCATTGTGTCATCATTCTGGAGGCTGGGCTGGCCTCTACCGAGGCCTCTCTCTAAAAGCTTGTCTCTGGTTGTCTTCTCCCTAGGCCCTAATCCCTTCTTACAAGGACACAGTCACATAGGATTAAATCCCACCCCAACCACCTCATTTTACCTTCATAGCCCCTCAAAGATTCTCTCTCAGATACAGTCACATTCTGAGGGCCTGGGGGTTAGGACTTCAACGTAGGAATTTGGGGCCACACAATTCAGCCCATAAGACTTGTCCTGGATACCCACACTGGTAAAGTCTCCCCTGAAGATACCATTCACAGCTGGGGCTGAGAACCACTATTCTAGATGGATCTCTCCTGGCATCCAGGAACACCTGTTTGGAATAGAATCCCTGGACAGCAGAGATCTCTACTCTGTGGAAATGTCGGGGGCTTATGCGAGGAAAGGCCGCTGTAAGCAGAACAATGACCTTTTGATAACGAATAAGGTGACAACCATGGAGAGACTTTGTGAAAAGGTCCTTCCCAGAGACCTGGGGAAAGGCAGTTCTGGTTTCACACGCGGGGGACAGGCTGTCCATGCCCCCCGCACTGAGGGAGCGGCCCCTGAGGACAGCCCCTCTGACTCCAACGCTGGGTTTCCTAAGCTTTAAGATCTGCTGTCTGGTTTCCTGAACTGACCTGCCCCCCAGGAAGAGAGCACCCTTGCAGGCAGCTGCTCTCAGTTCTTGGGCCAGGAATACAGTGGGACCTTACATAACCCTGCAGTTGCGCTCTTGGAAAGAAAGCTTGCCTCATGTGAAAATGCTTCATGAGAGGTGAACAATTAATGGCAGGGCAGGACTCGGTTCCCAGGCCAACTCGGAGTCAGCGGTGACTGGCCTGAGGGGCTGAGTGTCGTCACTGTGTGGGGCTCACCCTGACTCACCCACAGCTCCCCGCTCACAGCCCCCACATTTCAGCAGCCCCCCTTCACCCCCACCGCTCTGTTGGCTCGCCCTGAAACTTGGCTTTGACATTTTATAATTTTTTTTTTAAGAATTCTTTTGTGAAATCTGTCTTTTCTTTTTGTTCACATCTGCAGGTTGCCTCGCATTTTCTCTTGCTCCCTCGCCCACTACTCACAAGAGGAGCACGTCTTCACCTCGGCCCCCTTATACTCCTGCATCCGCTCACCTCCCCTCTCAACCATCCACGTCCTTTGTTTTTGTCTTTAAGGAGGGCAGACTTGACTGCTCGCTAGTCCTCCAGCTTAGGAGCTAAGTGCAGCTTAGTATAGGCTCAGATCTGGAGAGTTGACCCGATTAAAAGTCACCTGAGAACTCAAAATAAATGTGCTAATAAGAGGACAAACACACGGATTCAAAGATATGGCTTATAAACCTACATCATAGAAAGCTCACTCTAGTTTCTCCTGCAATTAACAAATAAGCTGTTGTTTCAGTACCATTCAGTTCACTTTGCTTTGGGGTCACCTGAGCCTGATTTTCTAGTCTCTGGCTACTCTGACTAATAACAATATACTATTAATAATATGATGATGATGGTGGTGATAATAGTACTGGCCTCCAGTTTAACAATGCGTGGCCGGCAGGCACGGAGGGGCTTGCCCTACTCTACCACATCTGATCCTCACACAGGACAATGTAATGTTTTTTATCATCTCCACTTCACAGACGAGGGAAGCAAGGTTTAGAGAGACGAAGACCTATCTAGAAATATCCAGTGGTGGTGGAGCGGCCCTGAATCTGCATCATTCCAACTCCAAGTCTTACCCCAGCCCACCGTGCATTTGTATTTACTTTGACAAGTCACTGGTGATCTCATCCAAACATGTGACTTTAAAATCCATCTCCATGGCGAGTGGATCTCAAGTTGACAGCTCCAACCTAGACCCTCTCCTGAGCTCCACACTTGGTTATCAGTTGCCTGCCAACTTCATCACTCGGATTTCTAGCAGGCACCTCAAGCCTAACCTGGCCCCATCAGAGCTCCAGACCCCCCCATCTTATGTGATTGTCATGGGCTTGCACTATCTTCTCCCCTCTCTGTAAAATGTCTCCACTCGGTTACTCAGACATTGGGAGTCATCCTTGACTCCTCTTTTTCTTTCACAGCCCACGGCAAGTCATCAGCAAACCCAATGGGATGAACCGTGCCAGAATCTAAATGCCTCTCCCACCTCCACTCTTACTGCCTCCTACTGCCTATTCTCAACACAGCCGCTGGTGAGTCAGCGAACCTCCCTCTCTTGCTTAAAATCCCTTGGTGCCTTCTGTGTCATTCAGAGAGAATCAGTTATTAAGTTATTGCTCACAACTTCAAACCCGTCCTTCTAGACTCGATTTTATGCTGCTGGGCTGGGCCCTTGCAAATCACCTCTCTCCTTTATCAACGGGCTGCTTCTTAGGCTCCGCCAGTAGGGGGCGCTAGTGGGAACCCGCGCCTCTGGAAGAGGGAGAAGGGATTTGGGCCTTCCTGTTTGTTTTCTGTGGGTTTCCTGTCAGCTTGCTGCTCCTGTGAGTGGGACCTGGGCCTCACTGCTCCACCTTGGTGCAGGCAGCTCCTTCCCGGAACTGCAGTTAAAGACATTTGGCAATTTTTCCCACGCTTAAGAACCAGTCTCGTGGAGCTTTCTCAGGGACACCAGAACCAGCTGCCATCATCCTCTCCGCAGTGGGTGGCACTCCAGTGCCATGGGACCCTCTTCTGAGGTTCATATTCACTGAGCCACCCTTAGCACCCCCAGCCCTGGGTTGCTATCTCTTTCCCGCTCTCAGTTACCTATTTATTCCTAGTCGATGTTCTTGCTATTGAATTAGCTCTGCTGAAATAACTGGTGGGGCTTCCTCTCCTGACTGGGCTGACGTGCTGAGTCAAAGTTCTTAAAATGACTCGTAGGTGGTTCGTGGGCTGGCTTTCCTGCCACTTTTCCTGTGTCAGCTGGTTCCACTCTCCTCCTTGCTCACTGTTCCTAGCCCCTCTGGCCCTTGCTATTCTGCCAACACACCAACCCTTCGCCATCTCCACGGTCCTCCTCTTTCCTGATCCCTTTGCTTGAAAAACTTGTACCTACAATGGTTTCTCCTTCACCTCCTTCAAGTCTCTCTCTGAAATGTCGCCTCTTCAATGAGACCTTCCCTGATCACCCCACACGATCCGGGTCTACCCACATGTGTTTCTTAACCTGCCTTGTTTTCTCCTTAGCGCCCCTCATGATCTGGTGGTTTATGTGTCTTCTTGTTTGTTTGTTAATTGCTCTGCTCCTGACAAGAATGTAAGATCTAGAAGGGCAGTGACTTTCCTGCTTTAATGATTGCTACTTTCTAGCCTTTAGAGTACATGCTTTCTACCTAGTAAATGCTTGATAAATAGTGGTTGAATGAATAAATGAGTGGAGGATTGGAACTCTTAGGATGAAGAGTAAGACGCCCCAGGTCCTGGGTGCCTTATTAGGCTTAGGGGGATCCTAAAAATAGTGCTGGCTTCATAGGGAAATGACTGTAAGTAGCTTCTCTATGGACATGTGAGGGGAGCCGTGTGCACGGGTTTGGTGTACTTTTAGAGGATGAGTAGTATTTTCCCCTCTTTTCCTCCAACTGCTCTTGCTAGATCTAAAAAAAAAAAGCTACAACAAAATTTGGAAGTTGCTGAATCCGTGGAATCTGAACTTCACCCTCAGTTTCCTACTGAATGGCTTCTGAACTAATGGACATTGAAGGGCTGTCTTGCACAAAAGTCCTAAGAACTTAATAGAACATTCTAAGTAGTGGTTACCAACATCTATGGGCTGGATTCATAACAAGAGAGTCTGGGTATGTTGGTTGTATTCTTTTCATTTTCATCCATGTGTGGGTCTCTGTGTGGCTCGACACTCCTCGCTTCTAAGACTAGTTTCCTAACCTAGGAAGGGACAAGAGAATTTCTTTTTTTTTTTTTTATTTATACATACAGCTGGGGTACAGGCCAGAGGTGTGGAGCGGTGAGAGGCTCCACCAGAGACAGAGTGGGGAGCAGAACAGGCAGATCAGAAGTACACTGCTGAGGGGAGCAGCGGGCGAGGCAGGAGAGGTCTGCCACGCCATGTGGGATTCTCCCTGGCCGGGCGTCGAACTCGCATCGCTGTTGCCGACAGCTCCACAGCGCAGCACTTAACCGCTGCGCCACCGGGGAGGCCCAAGAGAATTTCTTAACATTAGCAATAAATGGAGGCCCAACTTCCCAGGTGGAAGACTGAATTGGCCCTCAATTCAATACTTTGCAAGTTCTACCCTGGTCTGCTGCATTGTGGGTAAACTCCCCGGGTTCTCAGTTCCATGATTCATTTGTTCAGTCTTGTTTGCCTTGGATTTCAGCCACCTGGGTTTCTGAGGTGCTGAGCTGGCCACTGTTCTTGGCCCAAGAACACAAGTGTGTTGGTACCATGTTAAATGCTAGTAGCAATTATGGTTGCTGATTTGAAAGGAAGCTGAACACACTTGCTTTCATCAAGTCAGCTTTGCTTGACCACATGCAACTTTCCACTTATTCAAAGGAGGGCTGCATTTTTTTAACCTTGTCGTAGAAGAACTGGGGTGTAGGCCAGAGGTGTGGGGGGTAATGTGAGGATTCACCAGAGTCAGAGTGGGGAGCAGAACAGGCAGATCTACTGAAATACACTGCTGAGGGGAGTAGTGTGTGAGACAGGAGAGGTCTGCTGTGCCATAGGTGGGTCAGCTCCCTGGCCAGGATCAAACCCAGGCCCTTGCAGTGATAGCAAACTCAGGCCTTTGAGGTGATAGCGCTGAGCCTTAACACCTAGGCCACCAGGGAGGCCTGAGGACTGCATTCTTGATTTAGATAGACTCTTTCAAGATGTTTTTCTGGGCAAGAGAGCTAAGTAAGTAAGGCAAGCTTGTGGAGTTGGGTGCTGTCTACACTGTCACTGAACTTGGCATCATGTGAAAGAAGATTCTTAAGCACATAAAATCTCTCACTTCAAGGGTTTATATCTTCCTCCTCTTGGCTCCAGAGTTTGCTCAGTATTGAGCTGCTACAGTTTTGGTATCACATTGGAAACAAACAAACAAAAAAATCGAGTTATGGTCTCACTTTTGAAATGTAGAATGCGTGTAGGTAGGCAGTAATTAACAAGCACTGTGAACTACGAGCATGGTGCTGTGTACTATGGAAAAAAGAAAATCAAAGATGCGGTTACTCTCCTTAGGAGGCTCCAATCTATTTTGACAAACAGAAGATACACACACTCACAGACACAGTGCAGCAAAATCCTATACAAGCCTGACAATGTTTGCATAGACAAGCATGCTATAGAAACTCCGAGAAAGAACAGGTAATTGTGGGCCTGTGTTTGCTGGAGAAGTCTCCATTGTAATTTGAAGTGGCCTTGGGAAGAGTGTGAATTTCCACTGGTAAGGAGAAGGAGAAGGGGCTTGAAGTCCAACGGCAGCCTGAGCAGGGCTCAGGAGCAAGGGTGTGCAAAGCTCATGGGGCTTGCCCAATGGATGAACACTTCCAGGGTGTCACTAAGGAGGGAGGTGAGCAGATAGGAAAGGACAGAGCATTGGGGGACACCCAATCGGGTTGGGTAGACAGGATATGTGCATGAAAAAACAGCCTGCTGCTGCTTGTGCCATTTGAAATATTAAAGGAAGATTGAAGGAATAAAAGATAGGAAATACTGCACATATGTAGCCAGGTGAGAGATTCCAACCAGCTCGGAAGGGAGAGGGACACTCCAGGGCAGCTTTTGTAGAAGAAAGTTGAAAGCGATAATATCTTAGGAAAGGGAAAAGGAAGGAGGAGAGGCAGGAGACGGGCTGCGTGGTAGGTGAAGGGGGTTACAGGTAAAACTGACTCGAGAAGCTCTCAGACTAGGTGATGAAGAAGATGGATTTGCAATCAGAATCCGGGTGTTAGAACAGACGAAGAGTCTGTAATGGTCATACTATGAAAAGGAGCCAGGGAGTAGACCAGGAACAAACCCAGGATTGCTAAGCACCTGCCATGTCTGAGTTGTTTTTGGATGGCGTGAGCCTGTGCTGGGCCAGGTGTGGGGTTATGGGCCCTTAGACAGTTGCAATTTGTGACTCAAGAGGCTAGGGCTGCGAGCAAGAGAGGTCAGCTGACTGGAAGGGAGGGCCTGGGAGAATGAAGTAGCACTTGCCAGGAAGGTGGCATTTATACAGCTGAGTACAAGGTGCCATCGACTTGGGGGAGGATTCTGGAGGAAGAGAGTCTGCTGGGTTCGGAGACCAGTGAAGCTGGTGGCATTTCGAGCTGATGAGGTCCTTCTTGGTCAATATGGCAACCAGCTGAGAGGAAAGAAGATTAAGAAGCTGGAAGAGTATTTAAGAAGAAAGCTGAGCATTAAGTGTTTTCTTTGCTACCTACCTGCATAAAGAAAGTTAGGTCGAGCTAGGTTGTCTGCAGTAGCATAAATAACATAACTACAACTAGAGAGCCAACCTAGAAAATCTTAGAACAAACCATTCTCCAGATTCTTTAGATTTTTTTTTTCCTGTCCCCAACTTATTTTATTAAACACCCTTTGGTGAAAATTTCAGATAGATTTTAGAGGTTGAAAGAGCAGGGATTCCATTTGAGTTTGGAAACTGAGCTCCAACATTTCCTAATTGCGAAATCTTGGGCAATATACCCAAGGTCCTGCTCTTGATTTTTCTCATCTGTAGTACAGGAATGATGATACCTTTCTTCAGGGGCTGTTGCAAAGATAAATATTAGGTTCCAACAAATGGGGGCTATTTTTATTTTAAAATTAGGATCCTAGAGGAGTTTTTACGTTTCAGTGTAAGTTGTTGTTCTGTTCTGCCCCACTCCTACCTCCATATCTCTCCTTTCTCTTTTTGTGCCTCACTCACTCAGTAAACACATCTATTTAGATTTGCTGAGCCCAGGTAACTGGAAGTAAGCCAGCATTTTTTAACTAGTTGCAAATTATGCCACTTATAAGCACAATAAGGGAAGAAGAGGGAATTAACCCTGTGAGTTGGGGTTATTTGGCAAGTCCCAGCAGTCTTCCCAGGCCAGTTGGGATCTTTCTCTCTTAGTCTCACACAGGGAGTGATGACAGTCTCCTCCCACGCTGGCTGAGTCAGCGGTCACTGTGTGCTCAGAAGTGCTGGGAGGGACGTGGGTAGCCCCAGTGAAAATGCTGAGAGCACATGACGTTGACGCTGTTGATGACTGTGGAGATTTGTACCAACGTAAGGTCCAAACCACACTGGCTGTGAATCGTGTTTCCAAATGTAACTCACAGCTGCGAAATATGTCAAAGAAAATTAAATGAATCCAAGCAGGAAACGCATTCAAATATATTTGGAAGACATGAAAGAGAGGGGAAAAGTCTCCAAGTGATCTCATCTCACCTTTCAGTTTTTATTTATTTATTTTATTTTTTATTATTATTTTTTAATATATATTTTTATTGTTATTTATGTCTTTTACATTTTGTATTCCCCTTGGGTAGCCCACCACCAATTCACCCGTGATCCATCTCCATGGTCCCTTGTGTTCTTTTCTATTCCATTTTGTGCCCTTTTCCTTCCCTCCCTCGGCCTCCCCCCCCCCCCCCCCCCCCC